>JASDQU010100971.1:314125-336990 GCA_032191745.1 Picea mariana | reverse complement strand
ACCCCCCAAAGACTTATTTTTATTCCTATATTGTGGATGACCTGTTACAGATAAATCATTTGCGCTATGAGTAGGCATTATTTTCTTTCTCATCTCTTCTGATAACAAGGATGCAACTACTTCCTCATACCTCAATGTAGATTGAGTAGTACTACCAATTGCTACAACCAGATTATCCCAAGAGTCTAGCAAAGAACATAACAAATCAATACACTTATCCTCTTCTATAATCGTAATATTAGTAGAGACGAGCTAACGTACCAAAGTATTGAATGAATTTAGATGCTATGTCACGGAATCTCCATCTTCCATCCTACGATGATACAACTTTTTTCAAAGAAACAACTTGTTTACTAGGGATTTTGACTGATACAAATTCCCCAACTTTTTCCATAGTTCCTTGGCTGTAAATTCTCCCAACACATTCAATAACATTGAATCTTCCAAGTAGAGACAAATCATACTCCTTGCTCTTCTATCCAACTTCTCCCAATCTTCTTTCAACATATCGGTAGATTGAGTACTTGTAGTTTGTGTACCAGTAGATTGTGTACCGGTAGTTTGTGTACCAGTGGTTGTGCACTAGCAGGTTGTGTACTAGAATCCACATCGATCCATCATTCTTTTCCTACAAGAAGGTCCTCCGTCTCGAGCTTCCATAGCTCAAAGTTTTGACTGTTAAACTTCCCAATCTCAATTCTAGAATTTCTCTCCATTTACTTTAAACACACAAATCACCACTACAAAGCTCCCACTGAACCCAGGTTTATCACAGACCCAAGATAAACTTGATCTATCAAGACCGAGCCAAACCCTCAACAACAAAGGTGTCCCCCTAAATCGAAAAATGTCCTCTTATACCACATGTAAGTTTTAAACCTGTGAAGTAAATCAATGCATATAGATTCTTAAGAAAAACATAAATTGATCAATGGCTCATACAAATAGTACACATAGATGTACGCTGGAAACTCTTAACCAAGAGAAAACCAACCTTCCTTGGTGTCATTCCTCTCAACTCTTCATTATATTAATGTCACCATTCACAATACAATATATACAATATGTTAGGCATTCTGCAGCTACCAAAACCCTAATCCCTTAATTCAGAATTAATTTAGGAAACCAATAAAAATAGTGAAAAACACTAAGATAGAAAAAAATGCCCAAAAGAAAATTTAGGGCACTGCCTCAGAGCTGAACACTTTGCAAAACCAAGGGGGCAATCTTGCCACCTCGGGAAGCGCCCGATGCACACACCCACAAAGAGTGATAGTGGGTGGAATCATTAGACGCAATTGTCAAATTTGATGCACCCCCCACACACATGCAAAGAATATAACACATACCCAATGGTGATAGGACATTTATAATAAGATAAATTTGATTTACTAAGAAGATATCATTGACACCAATTTTAAGAATCAAAACTATTGTTTTATTACTCTTATCACAAAAAGGAAAATGAATATGATAAAGATAAAAAAAAAAAATTCCTTAAACTTCATAATGAAACAAGAGGTTGGACCATCTTCATATGAAAAAATCTCTAAAATCCAGAAAACAAATAATGTAGAGGATGAAAAGCAGATTCTCTTAAAATCCCCTCCTTACATAGACATTAAATCTAATTTTGAAAACATTTAAGCAATAAATGTGAATTTCATAACTTATTAACCGATACAAATCAAATTGCACTCATAAATTCATTTACAAGTTATTCAATCACAACAAAAATATTATAAAAAATGAATTAATTTAGTTGTATAGGTCTTAGATATACACAAATTGGTCTCAATAATCATTAGTGTAAATCCATCCCGACCGAAGATATTTCAAGCATTGAGAGGGATCAAATCTCTTAAGGTGTGGATTATGCAAATATGAATATGTAAAATTACAATATTGACTATTGTTAAGATATTTACATTTGCATTATAACATTATTTCTATTTATATGTAAATTTAATAAATTTTTATCTTTTTAAATAGAGTGTTTATATTTAGTCTACATATCATATCTTCAACTTTAATATACATAGAGATGTTTTCATTTCAATGTGTATTGTTTTCTACAATTTTAGTGTGTATCTTTATTTTCCTAACATACAATATTACTATTATTATTTATTATAATTTTTCTAGTTACACAAGTACTCAAAAACTAGAAAGGAGGTCCTTGAATGCATTGTACCATTCAATGGTGAAGAAAAAAAAATAGGTTCTAGTGCTCCCATGCTCCACATGTTCAACATATAAAAAACCCTATTATAATTGAGGTAATCCATATAAAATAAAATTCTCTTTTAACAAGTCAAATCTTGCTAGCACGATCTGTTTCAATGGGCCTCGTTCTACATGGAAACCCAGGTTTGAAATCGTCACTACCAATAGGAGACACCTAAAAAATCCATCCATTCTAAGGGTTGGTGTGGCCCATGCCAGGTGTGATCCGCGAGATATTTTGACGACTTAGATGCCCTTGGATCACAGTGTCTCAACTACTGGCTAGTCACCCTTAGATAGTCGTTTCTCAGCCACAAACTAGTCCCACAAGTCAAACACACTAGCAAACAAAAAATAAGTATCCTTTAAAAAATAAGTAAACAATATAATTAAGATAAAAAAATATAAAATAAAATCCTCCTTTAATAAATAAATAAAGAATAAAAATTCCTACAAAATTTTGAAAACGCATATATCTCACTAGAAAAGACTATGATTCCATTTTGAATTACCATATACGTTGCTACAAATCAAAGAAAATAAAACTAAAAGCAAACAACCATGATGGATAAGCCTTAAAAAAAAATTACACACTACAACATATCAAAAGAAAAAGAAAAACGAAAAACAATCTCAAAATGGATAATCTTTTAAAGAAAATCACACTACTACAAGTATAAAAAAAACAATCTCGAAATGGATAATGCTTTTAAAGAAAAGCACACTACTACAAGTCAAAGAAGATAAGATGAAAAACAATCCCAAAATGGATAATCTTTTTGTCAAAATAGATAATGTTTTTTTAAAGAAAAGCACACTACTACAAGTCAAAGCAGATGAGATGAAAAACAATCCCAAAATGAATAATCTTTTTGAGAAAAATGCAATACTACAAGTCAAAGAAGTGAAGATGAAAAGCAGTGTCCACAATATATATCAAGTAAGTTGACCATAGGGATAATTTTCTACAAATTGATTCCAAAAATAAATGGTCAAATTAAAATAAAAAATAAAAAAATGAAAATGTTGGTATATGTGTCATATACTAAAGTGTCATATACAAATACATTTTGTAGCTTTATAATAAAACAAGTAATGATTGCTGAGTAGTGAATAAATGTTAAGCAATATGAGGAGCATTTGCTAAATAGTGATAGGAAATAAATGCATATCATTAGTAGACAATGAATGTTAAGTAACGACTATTATCCAATTAATTGCTAGTGGTTTCCAACATATAGAATTGGAAAACCATAAATGGTTTATACTTTTGTTATTCCTATTTATTGAGTGCGAAGTTTGAAGAAAAAATGTGTGTAACTTTTTGCTTAATGTTTGTTGTCGAAATTTCTCCAAAATCCTTATGCTATTGTTGAATACTCTTGTTGAGAGAATAGAGATTTTGTAATGTATTGTAACCATTTAGTTGTGGAATAATACATCAAATGTGCTTTAGAGTGTGGGTTTTTTCTCCCCGAAGGGTTTTCCCCATGAAATCATTGTCTAATGGTTGTATGTTTCTGTGTTGTTTATTGTTGCAACTGTGCTTATTTAATTTCTAATAACTCTTGTTTCATTGATTATTGTAGGAAGTGTATTATGCACCTCCGCTTCTTTTCCTTTGGTATCAAAGCTTAATCACGTTGTATGCAAGATGTTAGGGACACTACATTTTAATCTAACCTTGGTTTAGGTGGGAGCTTGCATAGAAGGAAATCTTCTTGTAGGGAAATGATGAGCACATTATCTAGAATAGAAATGGAGAAGTTTTATGGCATTAACTTTGAGCTATGGAAGCTCAAGATGGAGGATCTTCTCTCATTTCAAGATCTATGGATTGCAGTATCTAGAACCAAACCCATTGGTATGAAACATGAAGAGTGTGTGTTGTTGGAAAGAAAGGCGAGAAGCCTTATCAGGTTATGTTTGGTTGTTTTGATATTATTGAATGTTTATGAAGAAAAAACCATAGCAACTATCTGGAAGAAGTGGGGAGATTTGTGTCAGGATAAATGTCTGGTTGATAAACTTTTTCTGCGAAAAAAAATGTTTACTTTGAGAATATGTGGTGTTGATTCTATTGTCAAGCACCTATACGAATTCAATACTATTGTGACCCAGTTGATCTTAGTTGGAGTGAATATGGATGAGAAGGATAGTTGTATGACCTTTTTATGTTCCTTTCCAGATTCATGCGACAACTTGGTAATGGCCATTGGAAGCATTGTAAATACCTTAGTGCTTGATGAGGTCGTGACTGTTTTACTCTTAGAGGAGGTGAGGTGGAAATCTTATGGATCCACCAATGAGGCTTTGGTTGTGTATGTAATATCAAAGGAGAAAAGCAAGAAGAGAGAAAAGGGAAGATCAAAACCTCATTTGAGACATAAGTCTCTTGAAAATTCCAAGGGAAAATGCTAGAACTATTGCAAGGTTGGGCACTTCAAAAGAGACTATAGTAAAGTGAAAAAGAAGAATAAGGAAGAACATAATGATTCTGATGATGAATCTAAAAAATGTTTTCAAAAGGATGGTGGGGATGCCTTTGTTTCATTTTTGGAAACCCATGCATGCCAAAGTGTGTGGTTGATGGAATTTGGAGCTTCTTTCCATATCACTTCCCATCGGTGATGGTTTTCAATGTACAAGAAATATGATGGTGGGGTGGTATAACTTGGTGATGACTCTCATCTTGACATAGTTGTCTATGTTAGAGTCTTAATCAGATTACCTGATGGAAAAGTGAAAGGGATTAGATTGTTGCACATTCTGGGTCCAACATGGAACTTACAATCCGTAAGAAAACTTAATGATGTGGGTGTGTAGGTTGTTTTCTCTGGAAAAGGGTGTAATATGGTCCTAGGAGCTATGGTGCTTGCTAAGGTTGTTTGTGTGGTCACGTTGTTCCATCTTGATGCATGAACCATTTAGTGTAACGGTTCTTCAATTTTTGCAGTTGAGAGATCTGTAAGATCTACACCTTCACAACCAAAACCTATATCTAATTTTGATGGTCATGTTTTTTGTGTACCTAAACAAGCTCTTTCTTTAGAAAGAAAGTTACATGTAGAGAAGACAATGATATGGCACCAAATATTAGGTCATATAGGTGAGAAGGGCCTACCAACCTTGAAAAACAATAATCTTGTGGATATATTGAATGATTGTGCTCTTGAATTTGATTTTTGGGAGCATTACATATATGGAAAACAGAACCATGTTTAATTTTATTCTAATACTCACAAATATTTTGGGTTGTTGGACTTAATTCATTATGATGTATTTGGTCTTGTCAAAGTTCCTTTGATTTCTAAAGATTTGTATTATGTGTCATTCATTGATGATTATTCTAGAAAGACATGGGTATATTTTATCATAATTAAATTTGATATTTTTAAGTGTAAAGATCTCTTATAAAATCAAAATGGTAGGAAGATTAAGGTGTTGAACATTGATAATGGCAGTGAGTTTTAATATGTAGAGTTTGATAAGTTTTGTAAGGAGAATGGCATTGAAAGACAAAATAAAACTCCATATACACCTCAAGAGAATGGATTTGTATAATTGATGACTATAATGTTGATGGAGAGAGATAGGAGTATGCTTAATGGAGATGGCTCAGAGAAGAAGTTGTTGCTATTGCATGTTACTTGATTAACAAGTCTCCCACATCATCTCTTGTGGATAAGATCCCTATATATAGGTTTGTATGGGAAAGAATCCTTCACTTCATTGTATTTATATTTTTTATTATGATGTGTATACTCATGTGCCTAAGAAGAAGTGCTTGAAGTTTGATAACAAGGGTATGGAATGTATCTTTATTGGCTATGGCATTGGTGTAAAAAGGTACAAGCTTTGTGATCTTGTGGTTGGAGTTTTTTTGTATAAAAGGAATGTTATGTTGAGAGAAGTTAAGCTTTCTTCCATAGTGATGTATCCGAAAGAGGACAAGATGAAGTTAGTTGTTTAGCTACCACCCAATATCGAGAAAGTTGAACTAGAAAATGAACAAGAAATTCATGATGGGCTTGATGAGGAGGAGGGTTCAAAGAGTTTGGAAGAGGAGGAATAAATTCCACCTCAAACCTTAAGGAGGTCCACTAGGCAAAGAAGGAAATCAAATATGTATAATATAGTTTGTTTGATTCAGATGTATATTTTATTTATTTGCTAACACTAATGAACCTAGAAATGTGAAAGAGACAATGGAGATGGAAGATAAGGAGCCTTGGAGATTGGCCATGGATGAGGAGATATATTCACTTATAAAGAATGATGCACGAGACATGGTACCATTTCTTGATGGAAAAAAACCCATTGGATGTAAATAGGTATTTAAAAAGAATATTAGTTAGATGGAAATGTTGAAAAGTATAAGGCAAGGTTAGTTGAGAAAGGATATTCCCAAGTTGAGGGGCTAGACTAATTGGTGAGACATTTTCCTCAGTTGATTAGTTAACATCTATTATGTTTTTATTATATGTAGCACGACATATTTTTATTTAGATATAGAACAAATGGATGTAAAAATAACATTCCTACATGGTGACTTTAAGGAGGATATCTATATGACACAATTATAGCACCACATTGAAAAAGGTAAAGAGTCATTGGTTTGCAAAATTAAAAAAGTCTTTATATGGTCTCAAACAGTCTCCCTAAATGTGGTACCAAAAGTTTGATTCCTTTGTGTTGGGATTGAGATTTCTAATGTCCAAATCATATCATTGTGTGTATCACAAACAAGATGGTGGCCATTTCCTTGTTATCATTGTGTATGTAAATGATATGTTTTTTTGGTAACAATAAGGATGTGATTCATGATTTGAAGAGTCAAAATTTAGTATAATTTGACATGAAGGACTTAGGGGATTCCAAATATATGTTATGAATGGATATACATAGAGATAGAGCATACATAAATCTTTGGTTGAGCTAGAGTAAATATGTGAACTCTGTGTTGCAATATTTTCGCATGACAAATTGTAAACCATTAAGGGTTTTGATTTATGTGGCAACTAAACCTTTCAATTTAATAGTGTCCTAACACACCCTCAAAGATAAAGGATATGGCTTATGTTGGTGCAGTTGATAGTTTTATGTATGTTATAGTCTATACTAGACTAGACATTGTCCAAGCATTGGGAGTATTGAGTCAATTCATGGCTAATCCTAGACATGAACAATGGGATGCAGTGAAGATGGTATTTAGGTATATCTGAGGTAATTTTGAATATTCCATTCGTTACTATAATAAGGTTTCATGGGACCCACACTCAATGGAGATTTGTTATTATCATTATCCTTTGGCTATTTCATAGCTCATTGGCCTGCAGATTAGTCTATAACACAAAATCATACATATCCATGCATTATTATCATGTAAATGCATTTAATCATATACTCAATTCGATATCCACGTACCAACAACTTCAAATGTCAAAATTTTCAAGTTAGAAATAGGTTGCATAATATCCATCATAATTCAAATAACGATAAACATACATATAATTCACATTCACATAGGTCCATATTTATTAAAATTTCAAGTGTATCATTAATAGTTACCTGTAAATAGAAATAAAATATGATTAGGCCTTAAGTAATTCTAGTTGTCTAAGTCAAAAGGTGGCATTACATACACCCAACCTTCGGTAAAACTATCCTCGAGGTGGTCAAAAAAGTGAGGGATGATATCGTCGCAAGGTATTTGCATCCTCCCAAGTAGCAGATCCTAGGCTATACTTGTTCCATTGGACCTTAACTTGGTCTACCAGATGATTCATGAGTTGTCATACCCTACGGTCCAATACGCATAATGCTTCGACCATGAGGGTTCCCGCGTCCGATACCTACAATTCCTTCCAATTTAGTTTATGAGATTTGTCAACAAAATAATGACGTAGAACAGATACATGAAAAGCATTATGAGTTTTATGCAAGTGGGGTGGCAGTACGAGACGATAGGCAATGATTCCAATTCTCTCTTGGATTTTGAATGGTCCTAAAAATTGAGGCGACAACTTTGTCACCTTCTCAAACTGAATGGTACTCTTATTAGGCCTGATACAAATGAAAACTTGATCTCCCACTTTATAAATTCGGTCAGTCCTATGTGCATCAACATAACTTTTCTATCTATCATGTGCTTCCTTTAGTCGTTGCATAATCTGAATCACCTGTTCCTCCATCTCTTGAATCAATTATGTCCCAACTATCACTCGCTCTTCTAACCTTTCCCAACTCAACGGTTTCCTGCATGGCCTTCCATACAAATCCTCATAGGGTGGTATTCGAATGGAGCTATGAAAATTGTTATTATAGGCGGACTCTACCAAAGGCAGGTACTTCTCCCAATGGGTTTGATTGTCCATAACTTACATCATAAGCATGTCTTCCATAACTTGATTTACTCTCTCAATTTTCCCATCTGTTTCAGAATGATATGATGTGCTTAAGTTCAACTGAGTTCCCAATGTTGACTACAAACTTGTCCAAAACCTAGATGTGAATCGGTAGTCCTTGTTTGAAATGATCTTCTTGGGTAACCCATGCAGATGGATGGCTTCACTTATAAACATGTGTGCCACAACAATGACATCATAAGTGTCTCTAACTGGAATAAAATGAGCACTATTGGTCATCTTATCAACTATCACAAGAATGGAATTGTGTTTGTGCGATGTGAGTGGCAATCCCACAACAAAATCCAAAGAAATGACTTCCCACTTAGACATAGGAACATCATGCGGTTGTAGGAGACCTGCCCCGTGGTGGTGGTCACCCTTCACTTGTTGACACTCTAGGCACTTGGTGACGAAATGGACAACATCATGCTTCATGCCTACCCATAAGAAAAGCTTCTTCACACCCGAATGTGCACAATAAGGTGCTCTATGGGCTTCCTTGAGTATGATTCTTAAAATATCCCCACCTTTGGGGATGCACATCCTTCCTTGATATCTTAACAATCCATCTACTTCAAGGCTATATCCTCCATACTCGGGTTCTAACTACCTCCCACTCTAGAGGGTTGAATTAACCTTTAAATACCAACTATCTCCAAGGAGTTTCCCCAACACTCGCTCCCTAAGATTAACTTTTAAGGGTATCAAGGAGAAGACATATGGTCTCCTGCTCAAGGTATCCATGACCACATTCTTCTTTCCCTTGATGTACGAAATTACAAAATCGTACTCACTCATAAAATCACTCCATCGCATATTCCTGGTATTGAGATCCCTTTGAGTGAAGATAATTAAGCTTTCATGGTATGTTTTGAGCTCAAAGATTCACCCTACTAGATAATGCCTCCAAACCTTCCGAGCTAGAATTATAGCTACCAACTCTAAATCATGAGTAGCATAAAGATCCTCATGTTGCTTCAACTTTCTTGACACATACGCTATCACTCCCCCATCCTACATTAACACGACCTCTAATCCTTTCTTCGAGGCATCCGTACAGACTGTGAAATATTTTTCCATATCTGACACTCGTAGAATTGACGCACTGGTTAGTAACCTCTTAAGCTCAATGAATGCAATATCACATTCCCCTGTCCATTCATACCTGATCCCCTTGCACTGCAAGGTGGTGATGGGTTTCACTATCTTAGAGAACCCTTCCATAAACCTTTGATAATAACCATCTATCCCCATGAAGCTTCTCACCTCATGAACATTTTTCAGCACTGGCCATTCCATAATGGCCTTCACCTTTTCTGGGTCCATAGAGATTCCTTCACCATAAATGATATGACCTAAATAGTGAATCTATTTCTGGAAGAAAGAACACTTTGAAAACTTGCCATGCATTGTTTACTCTCTAAGGCATGACAACACCACTCACAAGTGTTCCTCATGTTCTCTTTCATTCTTGGAATAGATGAGGATATCATCCAGAAAGACTTGTACAAAGTTGTCTAAGTACCATTGGAATACACCATTCATGAGGCTCATGAATACTGATGGTGCATTGTTCAAACCAAAAGGTACTGCAATGAACTCATAATTCTCAAACCGAGTTCTAAAGGAAATTTTAGGAATATCGTCTTCTTTAATCCTTAACTGGTGATACCCTAATTGTAGATCAATTTTTGAGAAAAATGTTACTCCTTTCATCTTATCAAAGTGATCATCTATATGTGGAATTGGGTACCTATTTTTCACTGTAGCATAGTTCAAGTACCTGTAATCTATACACAATTGTAAGGAACCATATTTCTTCTTGACAAAAATTATTGGTGCACCCCGAGGTGAGACACTAGGCCTTATTAGCCCTAAGTCAAGTAGTTCCTTCAACTACATCTGCAACTCACAAAGTTTTGACGTTGTCATCCTATACAATGTATTGGAAATTGGCTCCACACCAGGTTTTATCTCAATGGTAAAATCAATCTCCCTCTCAAGAGGTAACCCTGGCAAATATTTTTGAAAAACATCCACAAACTCCGTCAATATTGGATACTAATCCATGGAGGGTACTTTCCCTTCATTGACTGCTTCCACTACATATAATCGACAACCTTGACTCATGCAACGTTTAACCTTCATGGTCGAGATAAAGCGTAGAGACACCTTCCTCTGTACATTGTGGATCTCTACTAACCTCCCTTCATTGTCAACACAAAGCATCCTTTTCGCGAAACAATCTACCATAGCTCGATGGGATTCTAACCAGTCCATTTCAATGATTAGGTCATACATCCCTAGATAAGTGACGTACACCTTAAATGTAGTAGTACACACTCCCACGTCTACTAGACAATTATCGACACTAGGTCCTACTGCTTATTTTTCCCCCAAAGCCATATCAAATTGTTTAAATTCATTGTTCTCATAGGTTGCCAACCCACACTTTTCTAATGCACAAGGTAAAATGAAACTATATGTAGCACTAGAATCAAATAAAGTTTTAACATTGACGCGATTTAGCATACATGACAAATCCACCACAGTGGATTGATGTTATTCCTGGCGATTATTAAACGCTGCATAAATCTGGTGGCTACTACTCACTCTTCTCATCGGGGCCTTTCCTTCTCTATGCACAAAGCCTGATTGTGACTTTGGACAGTCACACTGGTAATGGGTTCCTCCACACCGCCAACAAGTAACACAAGATGGATCCTGCATACTACCATGTGATGGTCTTTGAAATGAGTTACTTCCCCTCGAACCCATCCCCTACTAACTGCTCCTCGAGAAGGTTGTGGACTTGCTTGTGTCACGGTTGGCGATGAGTGGGATGTTGCACTCGCTGGCATTGAAATACTTGTTCTAACTGCTCTAGGTGTGACTCTATTTCCATAAGGAGGTGGCCTAGAGCTTCCTCCCCTAGAGAAATTCCTAGGGTCCTTTCCCATTGTTAGCACCAATATTGTTTTTAGTTCCTGGCAACATCCAACATCTCCAAGGGTCGATTTCACAAGGAAGCTTTATCATTTCTTAACTTCATTTATATTTGCAACTGTGCGCTGCAAACTCAGCTGTACACTGCAAACTTCATTGTGCGCTACAAACTTGACTACACACTGCAAACTTGACTGTGTGTTGCAAACTCAATTGCGCATTGCAAACTTCATTGCATGCTACAAACTCTACTGCGTGTTGCAAACTCAACTGTGCACTGCAAACTCAACTCGTACACAAAAAAAATCGTATTTTCATCATAACTTTTAAATTTAGACCTGGGTTCTTATGAAATTTGGTGTGGATAAGCACCATATTACGGTTGACGTGCTAACCAAAAATCAGCTTGACCCAGTTCGTCCTTTGGGAGAAACATTGAAATCATAACCTATAAGAAAGTTTGCAGCGAATCCTGAAATTGTGCTGCAAAGTCTAACAGTTTGATAAATATGAGTTGTAGGAGGGATGCCACATGTCTGAGGAGGTTCGAATGGGTTCTAAGATATCAATTAGACACTAATGGACACTTGTACCTAAGATTTATCTCCACTAAATCTCCATGCAATGAGTTGGCTGCAATTGCATTTATTCTAAAAGACAATTTCCAAGAATCAAGGAATTAGTTGGATTTTTTTTTTTGCCACTTGTCTCTAAGGCATAAAATCCAATGCATGGAGTAGGTTGCGACCTCCTAGATATATTACTGATGTAATTTTCTATTTAATGAATGAGAGGACTCCAAATAGGGACTAGAGGGAGTTAGTGGAGAGCTTGAAGCATTTTAGATGTGTATGCTGATTTGTAAGCCTGTTGGGCATATCAAAATGTTACATTTATGCCATTAGAGATTCATGAGAGTTGTTACTATCAGATTGGGTTTTATCTGTTTTACATTTGCATCTTTCTTGAATGAATTTAATACATTGAGGATCAATGGTTGTTCATGGTTATGAGATTCATGAGCTGCAAAGGATTTGCAGTGATTTCCTTCTTTCATGATTTTTGTTCAAGTATTCTTTTTATTCATTTTGTAAAGAGGATCATTGCTTGATGAATATTTCTTCTTAGTGTTATCTACTTCATTATTTTGTTCATCATTATATATCCCTTTTGTCTGGTAGGCAACTTGATTGCCTTTGATCTGTAGAATGTTGTGACTCCATGCCCAATGGAATATCTTTGCAGACAGTCTATTGCTCTCTTTATTGTTCTTTATTGCTAATCCACCAACCATAAAATTGATTTAATTATTCAAATTCAGATGGGTATTAGGCTTACACCCACAACAATCTAGGTGTGATTTCTAGTGCTAACATTTTTTGCGTAATTGTCGGGGACAAAGTTGAATATTTTCTTCGGGAGAACGACAAAGCTTAGATCTAGTCTTTGATGGTGAACAAAGGTTGCTGACATAGTACAAACTGCATCATTCACCTGGTGACTCCATGAAGAAAATTTCTAGTGGAGACTCCACAATTTCATAATGTCAAAGGCATTTGTTGTTGTTTTGGCTCAGAGGTTTGCACCTCTTAAGTCTTTTGCAGTTCCTGGTTTCCCACATCCAGTACCTCATATATCAGGATGGGGAGATTTTCTACTCGTGTTTACATAAAGGAAGGAGGATAATCATGCACATCACCTCATTATGTTTCATCAATGTATGGATCAGTTAGATATATATCATGAGGATGTGCTCATGAAAATGTTCATGTATTCAC
The DNA here is from genome assembly GCA_032191745.1 of Picea mariana. NCBI lineage: Eukaryota > Viridiplantae > Streptophyta > Pinopsida > Pinales > Pinaceae > Picea > Picea mariana. The sequence goes on along the minus strand of JASDQU010100971.1, from coordinate 323,630 downwards.
TAGAAGGAGATGCTTGAGGATGGTATAGATCTCTTCCTTCCTCAAGTATTTCATCATTACAAGAGTTTCATAATGTGTTTCATCATCATTTCAAAACATGTTATCCAACTAGTCTTATTTTTGAAAATTGTTGCAAAGAATTTGAATTCTACATCCAACATTCATTTAGTAATTCATCTGGTTATAAGGATGAAGTAGAAAAAACTATTGAGCATGTAGAGGAGGAATCATCCCCATGTAAAACCTTCTCTAGTCCTTTAGTTTCGAAAGAAGAGTCTATTGATTGTTTTAATGATAAGGATGTTGGTGATAGCAACACTGTAGACACATTTGTCCTTGACCCGAATGTCTAACAGTTTTGAGGTTGCTCCAAATTTTCATGAAGATCAAGTTGTTTCTTTTAAGTATTCAAATGCAAAATAAATAATGTACACATCAACGTGATATCTATGAAAAAGATGCTTGTCATGAAGAAATAGATGGAGAAGAATATTTCCCTCGGTTCTTTCAAGAGGTTTCCTACGATGTGTTTTCACCTGTGATTGAAGAGAAGGATGGTAAACAGGTCCATGAGCTTGTGTGTGTTCAAAGTTTAATTGTTTATGATAAATTTGAAAATATACTTACTCTTGTAAAATATCATGAAGACCAACTTCATTTTCAACCTTCACTTGAATATTTGACAACGATGGAAATATATTGCAACAACCTTTTGTTTTTCAGAATAGGAGAGATCATAATGTTATTCACATAGCAGATTCAATACAGTGGCATCCTTGTCCTTTGGATCAGCTCAGAACTTTTTGTCATGACTTTCATGATCCAATAGTCGATTGGATGGAGTATCTGTTTTCAAAATCTTCACACATTGACAGTTTGGGCATGGTGTTTCTTTGTTGTTGTGAGTATGAGATGTCAAATAATTTGTTGATTCATACATTAAATTATTTTTATGTTTTTATATACAGATGCAAGCATAAATCCATGCGAAGAAGTCATTTGCTTGATTGGCTATTTTGGAAATTTGTATATACATGAGCAAATTGGTTCTTTAATTGGTTAGTATAGGAATTGTAAATAAATAAGCTTGATGTTTCAAGAATTTCCCTATTTTCACAGTGTGTCAATGTTTTAATTTTCAATAAAGAGAAGAAGTATACTTTAGGCGGGAACAATTCACAGTTTGCAGCTTAGGTCGACTGTAGCGCTTGATGGGAAACTACAAGATAAATATTTTCAAAATGGATAAGGCACTGGAACTACAAGTTCTTGGCATCTCATAGGGAGCATCCCATTCCCCAGTTGGATCCAATGTTAGCACCAATATTGTTTTTAACGCCTGACATAATCCAAAATCTCCAAGGGTCAGTTTCACAAGGAAGCTTTATCATTTCTTATCTTCTGTAATGTTCCCCCGGGCAACCCCAGGTTAGAGTGCGCCAATCCAGAGAAACCACTCATTCTCTGACACCAGTCGATAACATTCTCAGTAATCAATTGAGTTATTCCACCTATATTTACTCTTTTTACTGCATGCAACTAGAACATATACATACACCATTCTTGTAGAAGCTTTAAAGTTTAACAACAATTTTCTTTCTGTAACATACGACTTTTGTATGGAAATAACAATAACTACATATATGCTACATTTACAAGAAATTACCCATAAGAACATAAGCAATCATAATCACATATATACTAAAATCGTAACATAGGCATGTAAATAACAAAACAACATATCATTTTATCATACAATTGGTACTTATCTTAGAAAGACTATCACCAATTGCTTACAGACCGTCCGCGAACCTCCCATACATAGACTACATTGTTCATTACTCTCAACAGTGAGTCACCCCTGAGCTGGGACTGAACTCCACTCAGGGTAAAGGGCTCCTATCCAGGCTAAGGCTCAAGGACAATAGGAAAGACTCTGTCTCAGGTGCTCACTCAACTAACAGCCTACAGCCTCCCATTCTCCACATGCTTGTCCCACCCAAGGAAGTGTGCCCCTTCTCTGCTCAATAGTCCCTTGGCTGCCCCACTTCCCTTCCAGGGCTTCAACAACAGGCCGAACCAGAATTCTCAGAGCGTTGTAGTTGCAGTTTAGCACCTTTGGAATCAATCCACAGCAATTTGCTCGCTCAAAGAACTACTCACGGGCCTGACAATCCGCTTCTTCAATCCCGCTCCAAGCTAACCAGGTACACCAACCAAAAGGAGGTATGGGAATAGGCTCCAAAATGGTGAAATGGTTGTCTCAAGGATAACAGAATGCGTGAGTGAAAATCGTCATGGAATCATTGACTAGATAATTGAGTGTGTACAGGAATCACTGTGAACTCTTCATGAAAGTGATGGTGAGAATGATGGTCAAGCTCTGTTGCTGGTAAAAATTTCTCTCCCTCCCATGGAAAATATCCCCAAATGAGCTAAGTCCCCCACGATATGAATGCATGTCCCCAACTTGACACTTGTCATATCGGAAGTTACTTTGGTCCACTTGTCTCCAACTTTAGGACTTAGGATAAAATAATTATCCATACTTTACATTTTAGGAATATTAATATAATATTCCCTTAACTTTTGGCCCTCCCTTTCCCTAACTGGTGAAGTTCAGTCCCCCATCTCTTTTATCGTGGTTGGTCTACACACAGTGATGTATTTATATTAATCACGAGTCATGTACAAATTAAGCGCATTGGCCCTTGACATTTAGGCATTTTGGCCTAATACTAAAACATAAGCATCCCAACTTATAGTAACCGGCTCACCAGCCTATAATACATATCATATACACGAGGCTCATTGTCCTCCATACTGCGCGCACCTTAGTTACTGCGTGCGGTATCCTGCGATGTGCATACTACATCATTTCACTACGCAGTTCATGCGCGCACTATGCCACATGATGTGCATTACCAAATGAGGTCAAAACAACTCACCAACTTAAGTATATTTATATTACATTTGAAATTGGATTCGGTCGAGGGATATTACAATCCCCTCCCCTTATTTATGCACTGTCCTCAGTGCATCATACACCCATATATAACAAAGTTTCAAAAATATTCAAAAAGATGTGGGTATTATGTCCACATTGCATCTTCATGCTCCCAAGTAGCATCCTTAGGACCGTACCAGGTCCATTGAACCTTTACAAGCCCTATGGCTCGATTCTGGAGCTGCTTGAATTTTCGGTCCAAAATGCGCACCAGATGCACTTGAAAAGCGCCTTCTTGCTCCACTTGAATCACATTCCAATCAATAACATGATTAGCATCAGGTATATATTTATTTAGCAACGATACATGGAAGACATTATGAACATACATAGATGCATGCAATGCAATCATATAAGCAACTGGACCAATCCTCTCAAGGATTTCAAAAGGCCCACAAAATCTAGTTGCCAACTTGGCGCAGCTTCCCAACTTCAGGGAACTCCTGTTAGCTTTCACTTTCAAGAAAACATGATCACCCACTTTGAATTCTCTATGGGTTCTGTTCTTATCTGCATAAATTTTCTGTCTGTCTTGGGCAGCTTTTAAATTCTGCTTAATTTTTATCATCTGGTCCTCCATATCCCTGAGCAACTCTGGCCCAACTATTGTCCTATCAATTGGATTATCCCAACTCACTGGTGTATTACACTTTCTGCCGTAAAGTGCTTCAAATGGGCTCATCTTTAATGATGCATGATACCCATTGTTGTACGTGAATTCTACCAAGTGTAGGTAGTCTTCCCATTTCGATGGTTTGTCCAACACATACATTCTCAATGTATCTTCTATCACCCTGTTCACTCTTTATGTCTGTCCATCAGACTTGGGATGATAAGTTGTACTAAAGTTCATATTCGTTCCAAATCCTTTGAACAATCTTTTCCAGAAATTCAAGGTGAATTTCGGGTTTCTGTTAGACACAATTTGTTTAGGAATCCCATGCAATCGTGCCACTTCCTTCATGAAAATATCAACAACCTCTGTTGCCTTATGCTTAGTTTTCAGTGGAATAAAATGGGCAGCTTTCATAAGCTTGTCCACCACCACCATGATCAAATCATACAACTTGCTTTTTCTAGGCAATCCTGTAATAACATCCATTGTCACCACTTCCCACTTCCATTCAAGAATGGTTAAAGGTTGCAACAACCCTGTTGGGTGTCTATTCTCAGCTTTCACTTTCTAGCCTTCCATACATCCAGCTATTTACTTGACGATCTCTTTCTTCATACCTGGCCAAAAGTAATGGCTCTTGATCGCTGCCACGGTTTTCTGATATCCAGGGTGCCCTGCATAAGGAACATTATGCATTTCATGCAAAATCATACATTTCAAGTCCTGGACATTTGGAACAAAAATCTTGTTCTTGCGCAACAATATTCCATATATTCCCAACTTATAATCATCCACTTTCTGAAGTATCTTCCCCTTCTATAACATTGCTACCATTTCTCTGTACTACAGATTTGCATTAGCAACCTCCAGAATTTTACTTTTAACATCAGTTTGGTACATGCTAATGGCTGAAATATGTAACTCATGCACCTTCCTGTTGAGTGCATCAACCACTTTATTCTCCTTCCCTTTGATATGCTTTATATCAAAATCATATTCGCTTAGAAATTCCAACCATCTACTTTGTCTAGCATTTAGATTTGGTTGATCAAATAAATATTTCAGACCATTATGGTTTGTTCTTATCTCAAACCTCTTTCCCATGAGGTAGTGTCTTCATTTCCTCAAGGCATGCACTATGGYTGTGTTGGTAGCTCGATATATCCTCAATTTTTTTATATCAATTAATTGATTTATGTAGCTGCCTAACTGGGGGTCAGACACTATTCTTTCCTTCATAAGCAATTTTCTCCATGACAATAGYCAATTTTCGGATTTCTCCCTATTGTCGTTGTTTTCATGCTTTGTTTTCATGACTGAAAGCATGAAAATGAAGCTTACTATTGTGTTACCATTCTATTCGAAAATCTACGAAAGGCAAAATCTCTTTATAGTTTATTAATGAAGCCTTTCTTTGAAGACTATTCTCTTTGTTTCGATTCCTTGAATATCAAACGTGCTTGGGGATTGTAAGTTATATTATCAAACATTTATTTTTTTTGCTTGATTTGAGCATTGGTATGGTTTTTGTTTGATCCTTGGTCATATGTTTGCTTTGTACTAGGTTTTTGATTTTTGTTTTTTCAAACCTCCCAAACTATATAATCTAACCCACTATGTCTCGAAATTATTTCCTTTTAATGCACTGGTCCTGGTTTTTACTTTCTGGTAGGTGGCTATACGATTTGCAGTCAACCATCATTTCCAAGACTAGTCTTGGGCTTTGCAAACCTTCTTCGCATGCATTTCAATTAACACCCATTTTATCGTTATGAGTTTACTACTCATACATCATTCACTGTTTGTGTTGCTCGGGATCGGGGTATGGTTCTGCTCTGTTCTCACAAACCCACAATTGTTTGAGTCGCTCTTGATACAGTCTGGTCAACCCCGTAATTGCCTGCCAGAGACACATTTTTGCGGGAGCTATTCTGAGCAAACGGTTATGAATTAGACAAAAACCTTGAAAACCCAGAACTGAAATGAGCCCTTTTACCTTCATCGCAAGCAGTTTCCCCAAAAATTGGATCGTTCCAGAGATACAACTTGTCCTTTAGAGGTCAAAATCTCAGAATTTCTTTGTGGCTGAGGTAAGCGTTTTGGTTTGCTTGCAGTGATGAAACAATTTGTCTTTTGTGAAGGCCATTTTGGTCTTGTGTTTCTTTACCATTTGCATCTGCTCATGATTTTTATGGGGTTTCCCTTGAACATGTCGTATCATTTATTGAGGATCCTTTATAAAATGGGCAAAAGGTATAGAAGGCAACGATCAGACTCAAGCCTCTTCCATCATGGCTTAATTAAAATCTTGCTTGTGCATCAATTAGAATTACAGAATGTCAGTTGGGATTCATTCATAACCAGAAATGATTATGGTAACCCTGATATGGAGTAGGTCGATAACATTGTGGTTGAAGAGACCCTTGTCTACCCTACAGTGCCCATCTCTCCTACTCAGGCTTGTGTCTCAGCCTCCTACAACGAACCCTTACTCAATCTAAAGATTATTGAACAGACCCATGAGCAGAATATACAACCTAATGCCTCTATAAAAAATGCATGAAAACTACAGGAAATGCCATTTTAAAGAATGTTGAGACAACAACAAAAATAATAAATTCAGAGATTGTGTAATATGATTTGGTTTTTAGGTAAGATTTATTTTATCTTAAAATAGTGTTCTGTTTGTTCATTAAATAAATTGGTTTTGTTTGTTCATTAAATAGATTTTGTAGCTAGTCTGTCCAAATTCGAAATTTGAAAATTGTGATCTTAATTTCTTTATTTGATTGTTTATCTTCAGGATATTTAGGAGTTCATGGTTACTGATTGATATCAAGCATCTTTGAGACTTGCCATCCATATCTTTGATACATTTTGTACAAAAAGAAATGAACTTTTGTTAGTCTTAGAAGTTTAGTAGGATCTGGGTGGTTGTATCCCCCTTTTTATTTTTGTAATTAATGTTTGATCTTAGAAGAGGAAACAATTACCTCTAAGGAGGCTTTATAAACCCATCATTTTTGTAATCAGGGGCATCTTGGCCTGGGGCTTATTGTGAACAACTTATATTCAAATTTAGACATAACAAATATTTACTTTATGCTTTAGTCATCTGTGAATGTTGTTGTGATCTATAATTTGTTTATCTTGGTAATTGAATGACTGCAGATAGCTTTCGTCTTCGGAGATTGTTTTATTGTCAAGATAGTTTTTCTTCATGGTTCACGATTTTACGCTTCAGTTTTATCAAAACAATTGAATGATATTTCAATTCATATTATGAGGTTTACCTTAAATATGTTGATTGATTAAATGCAAGCTGTAACAGTAAGATTTATCTCATGTGTTATCGCTTGTAGTCTATTATATCATTGTAATCATTTTGTGTCATGTTGTTTTATCAATTAAATACACCAGTCAATGCACAGTTTAGCGTTTGTACCAAACAGTGTGAAGATGCACAACAGATTTATCTCATGGATGGACTGATGTACGATTTACGCAAACAGTGGATGCATACTCCTCAAGTGATTAATAGGTTAGTCTGTTCTTTTCCTTCATTTGCTTGTTTATTATAGAAGTGCTTATATATAGCATAATTTTCACTGTCTATATTTTGTTGTTTAATCAAGTAGTTTAATATTTGATCTTATGAATGCATATAGATTAAAAACAAACCAAAAACAAATAGTACTTTTGCTTTCTTTATTCACCTTCATTAAAAGAACTATTTTACATTCGATTTTTTATGAGTTTAGATTAAAACTCGTGATTTATACATATTGGATATATGAATTGTACAAATAGAATTATTATATAAATATTATTTAAATAAACTGTATATATATATATTTAGATGTACATATATATTTCAGTAATTAGTAATTAGTAAGTTATTTCATTTCTTTTGTTTAATTTTCGTTTCCCTTAGGACTTTAGATTGGCCAACGGAGCCATTAAACCCGTCAGAGTGAGTCAATCCAAACGGTTTGGGTTAATTAGACAACCCTGGACTAGATTCACTCTTCTAGTTGACAAGCGGTCAATTTCGCCCGTCAACAGGCTGCCAACTCCAAATCGTGAGTAGCATAGTTTCTTTCATGATCCTTCAACTTCCTTGATTCGTAACATATGACAAACCCATTTTGACTGAGGACTCCACCAAGTCCTTCATTACAGGCATCAATGCATACAATGAAGTCTTCTTCTGGGTCTGTGATCCTCAATATTGGAGCACTTGTCAATAATTGTTTCAAGTGTTGGAAACTTCTTTCACAATCCAGTGTCCACTGAAAATTCACCCCCTTCCTTTGCAAGGAAGTGATTGGATGTGCAATCTTTGAAAATCCTTCAATAAATCTTCTGTACTAACCTGCAAGACCCATGAATGATCTCACCTCTATGACATTCTGTAGAAATTATCTGAGGTCCTATGAGGCTGCCATCTAAGGTTTGTCCTTGACCTTAGTATGGCTCTAAGTTTCAATTGTATGGCTGTCTTCTTTTATTGTTTTAGGACAGCAAACAATCATCCCACTTTTTGTTCAATGTTTTATAGGTTAAGTGCTCTTTTAAGGTTCCCTTGCAAGTGTTTTCTTATCTCAATGTTAGCACATGCAATATAACTTAAAACACATAACACTACCTCTAGATCTTGAACTTTAAAATGCTGATCTACACTTCTAAACATGCATAAATTTGACACAGGTATTTTTGGTCAACATGACCCTGGATAAAACCCCCCCGGGGAAAAGCAGTTTGGGATATATGTCTATATAATTGTGATTAAAGCAAGAGACACAACAAGTAATCAAATACAATGGAACATGTATACATAGCAATCTCCTCACGAGCCTTGCCACAAAATCCAGAGAAAGAAGTGCCCAAACTGTGGTGCACCCTCTCCCTTTGTTGCCCTCTGTACTGAACTGAGGCACCCAAGCTCATCTGTAGCCCAATGAAGAAATCCCTCCACAGGAATGTCCTCTCCTGTGCTGCCTTTCCATAGAAACTGTCAGAGCTCGAATCCTCCAAGCAGATCTGCTACCAGTTAGCTTCCAGTCCTCTCAACTCATGCGCCCTCCTCCAAGCAGAAATGATCATAATAAATAAACTGAACCTGAAACTGAAATTCTCTCTCCACAGAAACTAGCGCCCAAGCTCTCCTCTCCCAATGCATCAGACCTCAACCTGATCTGACAAGTCCTCCTCTCCTCATGAGCAAATGATGGACAATAAATGTGCCCCTCCTCCTCAAGATGCGCCCCTCCTCCATGCAAAGTGTTGCCTCTGAAGAATGAAGGCTAAACCTCCATGGATAACCTCTCCATGCAAGCTCCAAGCTAACACAAGCTCCTCCTCAAGCTCTCAAGGGTTTTGCTCAAACCCTCATGAAGTGCGCTCCTCTCCTCCTTAAGATATGTGCCCTCCTTCTCTTCTAAAAAAATCTCAAGTGAAGAATGAGTCTCCAAAATGCCTTTACCCTCTCTTTAGCCTCCTCATGCTAACCCTAAAAGATCAATGGCATAGATTAGATCTATCCAAGTCTAATCAATGGGTGAGATCAACTCCAATAATCTCACTAAGGAAACCCACTTTCCTTAGTTGCTTTATGTATATTAATTCACCCACATTGTGAATTAATTGTCACTTTATGACTTAAGTGACATATTTCACTTTTGACTTAACAACTCCTAAGTCAAAGTGAAATTAGAATCATAAAGTAAAGTACAAGGGTAATAGTCTTCCCCCTTTGTGCTTAGAGACTCATAAGCACATGGGGACCACTTTCCAAGTTACCCAAATCTCAACACTCCCTCTTACCGAGGAAAGTGCTCGTCACCACCAATCCGTCCCTGCAGTGGACATGGTTGCCTCCT
>JASDQU010100971.1:303150-314075 GCA_032191745.1 Picea mariana | reverse complement strand
GAATCATAAAGTAAAGTACAAGGGTAATAGTCTTCCCCCTTTGTGCTTAGAGACTCATAAGCACATGGGGACCACTTTCCAAGGTACCCAAATCTCAACACTCCCTCTTACCGAGGAAAGTGCTCGTCACCACCAATCCGTCCCTGCAGTGGACATGGTTGCCTCCTGGCATATGATCGGTGAGTATGGTTGTACCCTGATCTCTGAAAGTGGACTCTGTCACAGATCTACTCAATCTGTATGATCTATAAATGGAACTGACTCTCCATCTATCCAAGATCACCTAGATCTCGGCATCACATCAAAGATCTCCACCTTGGTCTCCCACCAAGGATTTCCTCCTACTCCTGGCCTCTCACCAAGAGTCTCTACTCTTGGCATGTCACCAAGAGTCTCCCCCTCTTGGTCTCTCACCAAGGGTCATCAACTTGGCCTCTCACCAAGTCACCTCCACCTGAAGTGGAACCAGAACATGATCTTCCCGTCTCATAAGCTATGTGAGGCTCAAGCCTTCGTGTTTCCCTACTACTCCTCCTCATCAACCTCTGATGCTTTGAAGCTGTAGCAGCAACTCTCTGTCTACTCGGCTACTCTGAAACTGTAGCTATACTGGGTGGACCAGTCACCCACTCTGAAGCTGTCTAGGGACACTAAGTCTGATCTCCCTATGAATCACTACTGTGAGTCAGTCGGTCCTCCTCAACTCGGTCTTCCCAACTAATATTGGATGGTGTAATGGTAGATAAAGTAGTAATGAATGCACACTCTCTCGCAAACCGATCACTGAACTCTATCTTCTCTGATGTTGTTGCTGACCCATCCCGCTGCTTCTTCTTCTTCTTGGAACACTATCCTGCATAGTGACCCATCTCTCCACAAGCAAAGCATCTCACTGTGCTCATGTCTCTCCTCTGCCCACTGCTGCTGCTGCTCTCTCCTCCCTGTGGTGGGGCCCCAAACTTGGGACCCTGCTGACCTCCACGACTGGTCTTCTTCTTTCCCTTTGTCCAAAGAGCAAGGTCCTCATCACCAGAAACTATCTGTTGCTACTGTTGCTGCTGTCCAAAAGCCTCGACTGCAAGCCTAATCTCCTCCTGGATGAAGTCATCCCACATCCTCTCCCATGTAGGCATAACCTCCTTGGAAAAAATGCCTCGTACAAATGGACCCCACGGTTTGGTGAAGCTATTCATAGCTTTCCTCACCAAAGAGTTAGGGTTCACAACCTCTCTGACGACTGTCAACTCATCTCTGATCTATGTGTATCTACCAAGGAATGAAGTAACTGACTCGTCCTCGAGCATGTGAATGCTCCTCAGTCGGTCATGAAGAACCATAATCCGGTTCTCATTAGAGCTCTCATACAACTTGCACAAAGATGCCCACATCTCAAATGCACAAGTCTTCCCAATCAAGTGGGGAATAATGTGATCTCTCACAGCATCACATATGATCCTCTTTGCCTTGTTGTTCCTCCTCCTGAATTCTGCTACCAAGACGGGAGCAGTGACAAGAATGGGAGGAAGAACTGCCTCGAATATGTCCCATAGCTCGAGGTCCTCTAAGACAAAGACCATCCTCGCCTTCGAAGGCGACCAATTTCTATCCCTGGCTAGCTTGTCCTCCACATGCATTTGAGATACTGACATGTCTACCAACTGTGCTCACTCTGATGCTCCCAATGCAAAGGAACGTTGCCTCACTCCTGTCAACACAGGTGTGAAAAGAGGCAAGCGAATCCACGACCTCACTCCTAATATCTAGGTGTGAAAAAGAGGTCGTCTCTACAACCTCACTCCTGTCCACGCAGGTGTGAAAAGAGGTTGTCCTCAAGTGTCAAAAATCAGCCCAACAAATCAGCCCACAACTATCCACCAACTCTGTAAACTAGTTGTCCAAAATCTGCCCTGAGTTGTGCAATTGGCAATGAAAGAGAGGTACCTTCAGATCTGAAGTTTACCCATTATTTTGGACTGTAAACTTGCTGTCCAAAACAGCCAACAAATCTGATATAAAAACTTCTCCAAACTGCCCAAAAAGTGCTCCAAAATCAGCAAGTCTAACCCACCTTTGGCTCTGATACCATGTAGAAATTATTTGAGGTCTTATGAGGTTGTCATCTAAGGTCTGTCCTTGAACTTAGTATGGCTCTAAGTTTCAACTGTATGGCTGTCTTCTTTTGTTGTTTTAGGACAACAAACAATCATCCCACTTTCTGCTCAATGTTTTATAGGTTAAGTGCTCTTTTAAGGTGCCCTTGTAAGTGTTTTCTTATCTCAATGTTAGCACATGCAATATAACTTAAAACACATAACAATACCTCTAGATCTTGAACTTTAAAATGTTGATCTACACTTCTAAACATGCATAAATTTGACACATGTATTTTTGGTCAACATGACCCTGGATAAAACCCCCTGAGGAAAACCAGTTTGGGATATATGTCTATATAATTGTGATTAAAGAAAGAGATACAACAAATAATGAAATACAATGAAACCTATATACATAGAAAGCTCCTCACGAGCCTTGCCACAAGATCCAGAGAAAGAAGTGTTCAAACTGTGGTGTGCCCTCTCCCTTTGTTGCCCTCTGTACTGAATTGAGGCTCCCAAGCTCATTTGTAGCCCAATGAAGAAATCCCTCCACATGAATGTTCTCTCCTGTGTTTCCTCTCCATAGAAACTATCAGAGCTCGAATCCTCCAAGTAGATCTGCTACCAGGTAGCTTCCAGTCCTCTCAACTCATGCGCCCTCCTCCAAGCATAAATGATCACAATAAATAAACTGAACCTGAAACTGGAAGTCTCTCTCCACAGAAACTAGCGCCCAAGCTCTCCTCTCCCAATGCATCAGACCTTAACATGATCTGACAAGTCCTCCTCTCCTCATGAGCAAATGATGGATAATAAATGCACCCCTCCTCCTCAAGATGCGCCCCTCCTCCATGCAAAGTGCTCCCTCTGAAGAATGAAGGCTAAACCTCCATGGATAACCTCTCCATGCAAGCTCCAAGCTAACACAAAATCCTCCTCAATCTCTCAAGTTTTTTTCTCAAACTCTCATGAAGTGCGCCCCTCTCCTCCTCAAGATATGTGGCCTCCTTCTCTTCTCCAAAAATCTCAAGTGAAGAATGAGTCTCCAAAATGCCTTTACCCTCTCTTTAGCCTCCTCATTCCAACCCTAAAAGATCAATGGCCTAGATTAGATCTAGCCAAGTCTAATCAATGGGTGAGATCAACTCCAATAATCTTACTAAGGAAACCCACTTTCCTTAGTTGCTTTATGTCTATTAATTCACCCACATTGTGAATTAATTGTCACTTTATGACTTAAGTGACATATTTCACTTTTGACTTAAAAACTCCTAAGTCAAAGTGAAATTAGAATCATAAAGTAAAGTACAAGGGTAATAGTCTTCCCCCTTTGTGCTTAGAGACTCATAAGCACATGGGGACCACTTTCCAAGGTACCCAAATCTCAACACATTCTTCGGTGATGACCATTCTTTAATGGCCTCTATCTTCTCAGGATCCACTGCTATCCCATCCTTTGAAATGATAAGCCCCAAATAATGAATCTATTTCTGATAAAATGAGCATTTTCTCAATTTGGAATATATTTGTCGTTCCCTTAATACTTGCAACACCATCCTCAAATGATGTTCATGATTTTCCTTTGACTTGGAATATATAAGAATCTCATCCAAAAAGACAATGACAAACTTGTCCAAATACTCTTGGAAAACACCATTCATTAATCACATGAAAACAATTGGTGCATTTGACAACCCAAATTGTACCACTGTAAACTCATAATGACCATACCTTGTCCTGAAGGCGGTCTTGCTAATATCTTCTTCTTTAATTCTTACATGATGGTATCCTGATATGAGATCTATCTTTGAAAATATCTTTGCATTATTTAATTGATCAAAGAGGTCATCATTCCTTGGTAGAGGATACTTGTTCTTAACAGTCACTTTATTCAACTATCTGAAGTCAATGCACAACCTTAGTGTTCCATCCTTCTTTCTTACAAACAAGACTGGGGCACCCCAAGGTGACACACTTGGGTGTATATACCCCTTCTTCAGAAATTCTTCAAGCTGCATTTGCAACTCCTTCAATTCTGGTGTACTCATTATGTAAGGAGTCTTTGATACTCGCGTTGCTCCAGGCATCAAATTTATAGAGAAATCAATGTCTCTCCTTGGGGGTAGTCCGGGTACCTCCTTGAACACATCCTCAAAATATTCCAGGACTTCATAATCTTTCAAATTTGGCACCTTATCTTTAGGTGTCTCTTCCAAATGAGCCGCAATAATTTGACATCCTTTCAAGTAACATTTCTTCAGCTACAATGCTGAAATTTCTCTAATGGTTATTGCCCTGAGAATTCCCTGTACCTTCCTTAGTTTCCCTTCCTCATCCAGGCAAGTAAATTCTTTGTTGTGACAATCTAAGAGAGTGTGGTGTTGGTCGAACCAATCCATCCCAATTAGACAATCATACGAACCTAAAGGAAATATGTTCAAATCCACCTTGGTGTTCAGTCCATTCATGTCTATAAGGCATGACTTAACCATCTCATTAACTTTTCTTCTAGCTCATGTAGCCAGTTGCACCAACTAGGATTTCCCATGCTTGCTTCTTGGAAATTGCAAACTTTCCACCATCTTAGGGTCTATGTAACTATGACTAGATCATGAATCAATTAAAATAGCAAGGGTTTGGTTGTTGATCATACCTTCCACTTCAATCATGTGGGACTAATACTATACTTTCTTGTTGTCCAGGGCTGCATAAATCCTTGGCACAAATATGCCCATGTCCTCTACTGTCTCAACCCATTGTACATTGTGAACAACCCTACTTTTTTCACCTCTGTGAGGACAATCTCTAAACCTATGGTCCCCTTTACAACCCCAACATTGCATAGGTGGCTTTCTTGGCCCTTGAATCCTTGTGTCAATCACTCTAGCTTCTTTATGCATTTGTTGCCCTTGTGGATATTTCTGAAGAACAGTGGCTTAGCTCCTTTCTTCCTTTGATCCATCTTGAATTCCTTATTATCTTCCCAAGCCTTTTGGAAAGATAGCTTTGCTTTCTGCTGATCATATAAGCATTTAGCTCTCCTTATGGTCTCTTGTAATGTCTTGGGATCATCATACTATATTTTGTCACTGATGAACGATGGCAATCCACTTAAATACCTTTGAATCTTGATTGTCTCATCCTTGATGAAAGAGACATACTTCAGCAGTTCCAGAAACCTTTTCTCATATTCATCTATGGTTGTACTTCCAAGCTTAAGTTCAAAGAACTCTTTCATTTTCTTGTCATAGTACCTTTTAGTTAAGTACTTATTCTCAAAATACTTCTTGAATTCCTTCCAAGTAACACTTTTGTCTACAATGTTCTGCACCTGCACAAGTTGATCCCACCACCTGGAGGCCTTTCCTTTGAATTGATAGATAGTGATTCTACCTTCTGCATGAGAAGAATAATTATGCAATTGAAAATATTTCCTCATGCCTAACAACCATGTTTCCGCATCTTCATCCTTTTTGTGCTCACCATCAAATATAGGAGGTTTGATTTTGTTCATTTCTCCTCGCAGCTCATCCACCCCAGATCTCTTATACCTTCTAACAAGGGATCATTGGAGTTGTTGCATTCTCTCTTATTGAAATTCCTTTGGGAATGATGGTGATGTCTACTAACACTTTTTACTTTTCCTTTCTCCTTTGAATATTTGTGACTTTCAGATTTACTTGAGTCACTCTCCTTAACCAATTTCTGTTATGTTCTATTCAAACCCTCCAATAGATTCATGTTGAAGTCATTCTGCTGCTCTTTGGCTTTCATAGGCCTTTCATTATCAGCCTTATGACTTTGGACATCCTTCTGCAAATTCTTAATGGTCTCAGCCATATTCATATCTTCATTCCTTTCTTTTCCATGTCTGTTGGAGTTCGTTCCTTCCATGCCCAAATGGACATCCACCCCTCTGCTCCCATTTTGCTAACTGTAATTCCCCTGTGCCTCTTCCATTCTTATGGACTCCGCGCTGGTCTGATCTAATCGATTTGTTTTTAATTCTGCAAAACGTGTAGCCATCACAACCTATCAGACTAAATTTCAACAATTCATGGGAATAAGCACCTTTTGATCCTATATACACATCAGAATTATCTCTCCCGATTTCCTGGTGTTATCATCATGGAAATTCTATATAATATCCAAGTCTTGAAAACACAGACGTGCAGTGACTTCATAGATACACTCGAGCAAGAAGGTAGTTTGCCGAAACCACTTTCACCAAGACGTGGTATCACGTGTCTCAATATGTAAAATCCACCACTCGTGGAGCGGGCGACGGCTAGTCAGATCACCCTGCTTCACTTGTTCGATACTTTGCAGCCATGTGACGTCAGCTGAACGCTGCCATGTAACGAACTCAAAAGCTAATCATTCGAAATTGGATGGCCAAGCATGGCAACCCAACGCTCTTGTACGTAATCTGTCTGCGCTTCATAAATGGAGTTCTATAATTACCACTCCCCAAGTATAAAGATATTTGTGTATCCATAACCGAAGTAATCTCCAAACTGTTTGACTTCCTGCTCTCTATAAAGACACATTTCGGTATCCCCAACCTGAGATACATGGATAAGGCTAAGTCGAGTGAGACAGGTTATTTGAGCAACATGCTAAACTTTCCTGTGAATAAGGAGGAAAGGGTCCTTGCGCACATTTTAGCAACTAAGTTCCACACAGAGCCAGCTATAGACTCGCGATTGGAAGCCAGGCTAAATCCCACTATAAAGGATTTAGTCATCAACAGGCAAGCCGCTAAGAAGAAAATGATCAAGCAGAATAAGAAGGAGGAATCTACAACTGAAGTGGCCGAAAGTGTTGGAGGGAATCAACCGGTCTGGTTAGACTCTTCTTTAAAGGTGGAGATCGCTAAGTTGAAGTAAGTCTTCAACTAAAATAAGCATGTCTTAGCGAATTTTCAACAGCCGGTAGCGGAGGTAAAGAGTACTAGAGATGATAGGCATGTTCTTAAACGATCCTTTTTCAACATGCTAAATGTTGTCATCCTTTTTTTTGTTTGTAATTTTGTAATTATTACGATTATATAAATACAGAAACGAATTTTAGACTGTTTTATTACAATTTCTAACTGGTAATGTTATGAATCTTGTTCTCTTTTATAGTAAGTTTTTCTTGTAATCTTATATTTTATTTTCATCTGTCTAAATCGAAGAAAATTAAAGTTCGGAATTCTTTTTAATTAATTAATGCATCGATGCAGTTGTGTGTTTCTTTTTCTTTTATTATTATGCAATTTAAACTCAGACTCATTGCCTTCCAAGTGACTTTGTGCGCACTAAAATTTGACCTATTCATTTATATTTAACATGCATAGCAATATCACAAGGTAAAACGCTTTTTCGTGCACCTAAATCTACTGTGCATTTATTCTTCGTCGCACCGACTACTTACGCGCACTACTCCAGCGTCGTGCGCCCATACCTACTGCGCACAGTTTCGATACCGCGCACCGATATTCCACATGCATTTTCGTCCTATGCATGCACCGTGTCAAGTTCAACATATTCCATCGTGCCCAAATATCTACGCACACTACTTAGTACACTGTCGCGACACAACTTATACTCATACTTATGCGCATACCAACCAAACTCCTCTACGTTAAGAAATACTTGCGCACCCCATGTGCACCTTACTATGTGTGTGCTCACCGCGCAAGGTTAAATTCGATGCGTGCATCTACACATAATAATCTTCCACGCGACACCACAATTTACCGCACACATTGGCATGCCAACATTTTCCCGCGCGGTGCCAAAATTTACCACGCGCACCAGTACGCCAACCTTTTCCAAGGACACTCCATGACTCCAATCCTGGTCACTTCGAAGTTACTTTTCTGTGAATATTCGCTTCAATTGTACCCCTCTGGCCCATCCAAGCTCAGCGTTGAACTGAAGCTCTGATACCAATTTGTAACGTTCCCCTGGCCAACCTCAAGCCAGAGTGCGCCACTCCAGAGCAACCACTCATGCTATGACACCAATCGGTAACATTCTCAGTAATCAACTGAGTTATGCCACCTATATTTACTCTTTTTACTGCATGAAGCTAGAACATATACAAACAACATTCTTGCGGAAGCTTTAAAGTTTAACAACAATTTTCTTTCTGTAACATACGACTTTTATATGGAAATAACAGTAACTACATATATGCAACATTTAGGAAATTACCCATAATCACACAAGCAATCATAATCACATATATGTTAAAATCGTAACATAGGCATGTAAATAACAAAAAATCATATCATTTTATCATACAATTGGTACTTATTTTAGAAAGATTGTCACAAACTGCTTACAGACCTTCCACGAACCTCCCAGCCATAGACTACACTGTTCATCACTCTCAACAGTGTCACCCCCGGGTTGGGACTGAACTCCACCCAGGGTAAAGGGCTCCTATCCAGGCTAAGGCTTAAGGACAACATGAAAGACTCTGTCTTAGGTGCTCACTCAACTAACAACCTACAACCTCTCATTCCCCACATGCATGTCCCACCCAAGGAAGTGTGCCCCTTCTCTACTCAACAGTCCCTTGGTTGCCCCACTTCCCTTCCAAGGCTTTAGCAACAAGCCAGACCAAAATTCTCAAAGCGATGTAGCTACAGTTTAACACCTTCAGAATCAATCCCCAACAATTCTCTCGCTCAGAGAACTGCTCACAGGCCTGACAACCCACTTCTTCAATCTCGCTCCAAGCTAACCAAGTACACCAACCAAAAGGAGGTATGGGAACAAGCTCTGGAATGGTGAAATTGTTGTCTCAAGGATAACATAATGCGTGAGTGAAAATGGTCATGGAATCATTGACTGGATAACTGAGTGTGTACAGGAATCATTGTGAACTCTTCGTGAAAGTGATGGTGAGAATGATGGTTAGGCTCTGCTACTGGTAAAAATTCCTCTCCCTCTTGTGGAAAAAATCCCCAAATGAGCTAAGTCCCCCATAATATGAATGCATGTCCCCAACTTGACACTTGTCATATCGGAAGTTACTTTGGTCCACTTTTCTCCAACTTTAGGACTTAGGATAAAATAATTATCCATACTTTACGTTTTAGGAATATCAATATAATATTCCCTTGAATTTTGGCCTTCCCTTTCCCTAACTAGTGAAGTTTAGTCCCCCATCTCTTTTATCGTGGTTGGTCTGCTCACAACGATGTATTTATATTAATCATGAGTCATGTACAAAGCAGGCGCATTGGCCCTTGACATCTAGGCGTTCCGGCCTAATACCAAAACATAAGCATCCCAGCTTATAGTAACCAGCTCACCAGCCTATAATACATATCATATACATGAGTCTCATTGTCCTCCATACTGCGTGCACCTTAGTTACTGTGCGCTGTATCCTGCGATGTGCATACTACATCATTTTATTGCGCAGTTCATGCACGCACTATGCCAAATGAGGTCAAAAAATTCACCAGCTTAAGTATATTTATATTACATTTGAAATTGGATTCGGTCGAGGGATATTACATCTTCATTTCCATTTGCAATTGTGCACTGCAAACTTGACTGTGCACTACAAAATCAAATGTGCGCTGCAAACTTGACCTCGCGTTGCAAACTTCACTGCGTCTTGCAAAATTTATTACGCTGCAAACTCATCTACATGCTGCAAACTTCATTGCGTGCTACAAACTCTACTGCGCGCTGCAAAATCAATTATGTGCTGCAAACTCAACTAGTACACAGAAAAATCATATTTTCATCATAACTTTTCAATGTCGATCTGGGTTCTTCTGGAATTTCGTGTGGAGAAGCAACATATTATCGTTGACGTGGTGAACAAAAATCAACATGAATCATCACCTACAAGAAACTTTGTAGTGAATCTTGAAATTGTGCTGCAAACTCTAACAATTTGATAAATCCTAGTTTTAGGAGGGTTGCCACTTGTTTGAAGAGGTTCGAATGGGTTCTCAGAGATCAATTAGACACCAAGGGACACTTGTACCTAATATTCAGCTCCACTAAATCTCTAGGCAATGAGTTGGTTGCCGTTGTATTTATTCTAAAAGACAGTTTCCATGAATCATGTAATTAGTTGGATTTTTTGTTTGCCACATGTCTCTAAGGCATAGAATCCAATGCATGGAGTAGGTTGTGACCTCCTAGAGATATTATAGATGTAATTTTCTATTTAATGAGTGAGAGGACTCCAAATAGGGACTAGAGAGAGTTAGGGGAGAGCTTGAGGCAGTTTAGTTGTGTATGTTGATTTGTAAGCCTATTAGGCATATCAGGATGTAACATTTCTGCCATTAGAGATTCATGAGAGTTTTTACTATCAGATTGTGTTTTCTTTGTTTTACATTTTACATTTTCATCTTACTTGAGTGAATTTAAGACATTGGGGATCAATGGTTGTTCATGGTTAGGATATTCATGAGTTGCAAAGGATTTGCAGTGATTGCCCTATTCCATGATTTTTGTTCAAGTATCCCTTTTATTCATTTTGCAAAGAGGATCATTGCTTGATGAATATTTCTTCTTAGTGCTATATAATTCATTCTTTTGTTCATCATTATATATCCATTTTTTCTGGTAGGCAGCTTGATTGCCTTTGATTTGTAGAATGTTATGACTCCATGCCCAATGGAATATCTATGTAGACAATCTGTTTCTATCTTTCTTGTTCTTTCTTGCTAATCCACCAACCATAAAATTGATTTAATTATTCAAATTCTGATGGTTACTAGGCTTACACCTACAACAGTCTAGGTGTGACTTCTAGTGCTAACATTTTTGCGTTGTTGTCGGGGATGAAGTTGAATATTTTCCC
>JASDQU010100971.1:267779-289590 GCA_032191745.1 Picea mariana | reverse complement strand
GAGCTTTGTATTTCTCCACTTTTCCTTTTGCATTCAGCTTCTTTTTAAATACCCATTTGTTGCCAATGGGCTTTCTTCCAGTTGGCAACTCCACTAGATCCCAAGCCTCATTCTTATCCAAAGATGTCATTTCTTCTTCCATGGCCCTTTTCCAAAGATTTCCATCCTCTGAATCCACTGCCTCCCTGACAGTTCTAGGATCATCATCAGTAATAGAAAAAACAAAATTTGAACGAAAATCAGATGGACTATACATTTCCGGTAGCCTTCTTTCTCGATCCAATCTCCTCAATACTGGAGTATGAGGATCTTCTTCTTCTGATTCTCGTTCTTCTGTAGAGTCTGCTCCATCATCCTTTAAATCAAACTCTATCTTCTCTGGTTCTTCCTTACTTGGTAGGACTTCATGTTTAACAACATCCTTCATTTCTCTAAATACCACATCTCAGCTATACATTACCTTCTTAGTTTCTAGGTTCCAAAGCTTATAACCTTTGAGCCCATCTTTATATCCAATAAAGATACATTTTTCAGCCTTCTTATCCAGCTTGCTCTTATTTTCCTTTGGAACATGAACATATGCATCACAACCAAATACCTTAAGATGTGTGAGAGAAGGTTTCTTACCAGTCCATACCTCTTGTGGAGTCTTGTCACCCAATGCTGATGAGGGTGATATGTTGACCAGATAACATGTAGTACCCACTGCCTCTGCCCAGAATTCTTGCCCTAACCCCACACCACTGAGCATGCACCTTGCTTTTTCCATCAACGTCATGTTCATCCTTTCTGCAACTCCATTCTACTGAGGTATATATGGAGTAGTCTTCTGCCTTGATATACCGCACTTCTTACATAATTCTTCAAATTCATTCCCGCAGAACTCTTCGCCATTATCTGTTCTCAACACCTTAATTCTTTTCTCTGTTTGATTATTAACAAGAGCCTTAAACTCTTTAAACCTGTCAAAGACTTCAGATTTCTTCCTGAGGAAATATATCCAAGTTTTCCTCGAGAAGTCATCTATAAATGGGACATAGTACACAAATTTTCCCAATGATGGGACCGACACAGGTCCAAAAACATCACTGTGAACTAGTTGTAAAATTCCTTTTGCCCTCGTTGCACTAGAGGGGAATCTTACCCGATTCTGCTTCCCATATAGACAATGCTCACATAAATCAAAATCCAGAGAGAAGTTAGACATACCTTCAACCATACCTTTACCGTGTAGTAGTCGAAGACCCTTCTCTCTGATATGCCGCAGTCTTTGATGCCACAACATAACCTTTTCTCTAGAGACTGTAGGAGTTCTTTCTTCTTCAACTCCAATATTAGAAACAATGGAGCTATTACACCCATCACTAATAGTTCTTCCTAGCAGCTTATACAGAGTTTCAAACCGAACTCCCTTCATCAACACCATTGCTCCTCGAACCATCCTGCAAGTTCCCTTTTCAAAAATTGTTTTTACCCCTGCATCTTCCATTTTGCTTACAGAAGTCAAATTTTTGTCCATACCTGCGATGTGTAGAACACCAGCTAGTGTTCTAATCCTTCCATTTATGAGTCTCAACTTGACCCTTCCTCTTCCTATGATTCTGGTTGTCGAATCATTACCTAAGAAAACATTACCTCCATCATACTTTTCATATTCGCAGAACCACTCCCTGTGGGGAGTCATATGAAATGATACACCAGAGTCAATCAACCATGCCTCATGATCTGCATGTGTGCTTGAAGAGGCCAAGTACACATCCCCTCCTTCTTCCTTGGAGGTCTTTTCTTCTGTAGAAGAAGATTCTTCAGATCCCCTCTTTTTCTCAACTTTGGATCTACACTGCTTCTTGTAGTGCCCTTCTTTTCCACACCTCCAACATACCCTTACAAACTTTCTAGGAGATTTAGATCTACCCTTAGACTTAGATCTCCCACTTGAGAAATTAGATCTATTTCTTTCCTGGAAACGTCCTCTTGCAAATAATGCGTCTGTGCTATGTCCTTCCATATTCTTTCATCTCATCTCCTCCGACAACAAGGATGAGCCCACTTCTTCAAACTTCAAAGAAGTTGTATTACTACCTATGGCCACAACCAGACTATCCCACGAGTCTGGTAAAGAACACAACAAACTGATACATTTATCTTCATTTGAAATTTTAATCTCAACAGATACTAACTGACTTACCACAGTATTGAAGGCGTTCAAATGATCTGCGATCGAGTCTCCATCTCTCATCCTCAAGTTATACAACTTCTTTCTCAGGAATAGTTTATTTACCAGGGATTTAGACTGATACAACTTCCCCAACTTTTCCCATAAATCTTTGGCTGTAGCTTCCTTTGACACATTCAGTAATACTGAATCGGAGAGACACAGTCGGATTGTGCTCTTTGCCTTCCGATCCATCTTTTTCCAGTCATCTGCAGAAGTTCCTGTAGGTGCAGTACCTGGATCTACCGCGATCCACTGATCTCTGTCCACCAAAAGATCTTCCATCTTGAGCTTCCACAGCTCAAAGCTTTTCCCATTAAACTTCTCGATCTCCATCTTCGAATTGCTTGCCATTTCTTTTCACCTGAAAAACAATACTGCAGATCTCCCACTGTAACAAGACTTATCACAGTCCCGAGCCAAACCCTTGACCACAAACGCATCCCCTTGAAGCCAATAAAGCTCTGATACCAAATGTGAATACTAACCTTGTACAATGTCTATTGTAAACAAATATTCAGAAAAGAACAGAAAAGATACAATGGCAAATACAAACATTACACATAGATTTTTCCCCTGGAAACCCAAACTGAGAAAACCAACATATATTATATTCATTCATTGTGTTACATTATTTACAATACAATATACATATAGGAGCCAGCGGCATCCAAAACCCTAACCCAATGACCTGGATTAGTCCAAAACCTTAATTCCTTAACCAAAAATAGAAAACCATTGGCAAAAACCATGTGCTGAAAAAACCACCTAAATACATGACACGTTTCTCGAGGTAGAAAAAAATTCCGGGGGTGTTTCCCCCGGACCCCTGCACCCCCCCTCTAACCCTCCTGTGCACCCGACGCATACGCTCAGACACTACTACTCGTGCAAAGGATATAACACATACCCAACACAAAATGGTTGTGTTTGTCCACTAATAACTCACGCTTAACAGAGGCCCACCATGCTCAAAATTTGGGAGGTCTGAAGACAACTCAGTACCCAAGTCAATTTTGACTAGCTTGATAATTCAACAATTTGACCTAGGTTGATTTGGCACGACTCTACTTAATGATATCAAACCATGAGTCCACATCAACTCAATCAGTAGAGCCTTTGATTGGCAAGAAGTTCAACCCTTGTCTAATAGTGACAAACCTCAATTTTAAAAGCGATTGTAGAAGCCCCCATGTATTTATCAAGTTCAATTGTATGTAAGTGAAAATAAATATAAATGATGAACAACCTTATTGTATAAATTCCATGCCCTAATGGAGGTGATAACCATTACACTAATACTTGTGTTAGAATATTATCTTTGTGTTAGATTATTATCCTTAACACTACGCTTAAGTGAACTTCAAAATTTATATTTTAGAAACATAGAGGCAATATAAGCTTATAATTCAAGCAATTGATAGTTGGAATCATAATCCCTTCCCCGTAGATATGAAAGTTCCTATAAGAAGTTTCTAAAGCTAAGCAAATCTACTCTCTGATTTCACATCATATTGTATCAACATCATTTGTACTCTGTCATTTTCATAAAATCATGTAGAATTCTATTGGTTTATGTATGAGTTGAATCTTCTTACTCTGTCGTCTTCATAAAATCTTGTAGAATTCTATTGGTTTATGTATGAGTTGAATCTTCTAATGACACAGACACTAAAATGTGATTTAATTTGACCTAACAATGTTGAGATTTAGATTTAAGTATTATGACCAATCTTCTAACCAAGGTTAAATCTCATCAGTTTGATAATAAAGCACAATTCTGGTACCAAATAGGTCAAGTTAATATTAGAGTCACATTCTAAAAACTATAAGGCTCATATATGCAAAATTTTCGCTCAAGGAGATGACTCGAAACGATATGCATATGATAGGTTGCGAGAGAACAGGTCACATAGATCACCAATAAAACATGTATAAAACAGAAAAGAGGGAGAAAGTAAGAATTGAATAAGTGGATTCACAAATGAAGTAGAAACATGTTTAGATTATACCAAAATCCATAACTACACAAGCATGTCATTCAATTAAGTAATCAATGTAAAATCAACAAATGAATAATATTATTAAATTTGAGCTATTTAAATAGGCTCAATAGATATTATGCATCCAAACATATGGCTGCTCTGATTTATTAAGGGGTAATATTTTCTATAGAGGAAACCAAAACGATAATAATAACCAAAATAAAAACGTGCCATGGCACCAACAATACTTTCAGTTTTTTATAACCAAAAGAAAACATAAAGTGAGATCCCAAATTGGTCCCATGAGCCACATTGTAAAATATCAAAAATCAAATTGAAAACTAAATGTATTATCTCTATTGTAAAATTATTTTGTGAACCATATAAAATAATCCTATACTACTATTTTGATAGGCTAGATCTCCTTCTCCACGCTTATCATATGCTTAAACGTCAACACCAAGTGAACCTTTTGATATCATGCTCTTATCAACTTCGACCTTTTATTCAGATAGAACCAGAGGCTACCAACATATTAAATGTCTGCCTCAAGACATTACACAAAAGCCTCGAAAAATAAACTGGCACAGTGCTGAAATGAATCTTCAAAATCAGGAGATAAGAGAAATTCAACTCTCGAGTTACAGAGTTGCAGGATAGAAGCCCTTATACAAAACAAGTAAAAGAAATTTATCAATTGTAGTTTTATATCTTATACTGCATGTACTATTAGAATACAAACATTGACTGAATATATCATATCAAGGTTATTTTGGGAATCTCGTTCAACATGCACCTCCATAGTTAAGCACTCTCACACTAGAACAGCGGGAGGGGTGTGACCTCCTTGGAAGTAGCACTTATGTGTGAAATCTGACAGAAACATAACAAGTATAGACCTGTGCTCTTCTTCCATAACTTTGAAACAACCATGCTCATTTCCCCTTGTAAACAGTTCTTCCTTTCAGAGCTTGGATTGGGCGAGAATTTTCATGCTGCAATACATAATATATATCTACTTAGTCTCATATATTCGTCTCCAGAACTAAAACCACAATTCACTCACAGGTT
Source organism: Picea mariana (assembly GCA_032191745.1). Taxonomy (NCBI): domain Eukaryota; kingdom Viridiplantae; phylum Streptophyta; class Pinopsida; order Pinales; family Pinaceae; genus Picea; species Picea mariana. The sequence continues at coordinate 284,319 of JASDQU010100971.1, read as the reverse complement.
CAATCCATTTTATCAAGATGTCTAGCTCTAAACGAACTCAAGTACTTGTTCATTTAAGTGGAGATGTTTCATTCCAGTGATTAGAAAGAAACCAGAGAAAACAGAACTGAAACTGTGTCCTACCTTGAGAGCAGCATATAACATATCCACTTGCACAGGAGAGACTTTGTGTTTCTGTAAAAGTGAGAAGATAGAATCAGTAAATCCCAAACCCATGAAGGTTAATTGTCCATATATTTGCAACAATCCAGACAGAACTGCAAACACTACGATCCAACTTCAAGGCTTCAGTCCTATCTCTCTCCATGCATAAGGCCTGGTGAAGCAACTATTTGCCATACAGACATGCAGACACACAACCAACATTAACCATCTTATGTCTCACTTTGCATGCTTATGTTCATAACAAATAAGCAATAATTTCCCAGTAAGAAACCACTCATCCTACACATCTTAACTGGGCAGTTAAGGCAGTTGTCGTGTTTTCATTCCTCTGAAGCGTTTTCGTATTGCATATATTATCTGGGATTCACACTTGGCATGATGCGGACATTAAAGTATATAGTTCCATGAAGCACATCATGCATACATAAAAAAACTGCACATTATATCAAAACCAAATAAGATACTTATGAAGATTGGGTTTTGTCACTTTACCTTCTTCATCACTATCCACACCACTCCCTCTGCACATGGAGGAGTGGTCAGGGAACCTCTATACTGATAGAAATGTCTTTCTTTCAAATCCAGCCCTTTTGGGTTCACACCGCCCGTTATATTCATTGTTGGATTCCCTCCAAGAGATGGTATGTATGGCAAAAACTGTTTGCATACCAGAAAATACGATGAGAGAATATGAAACACAAGTCAGAACAGGGGAATCACAGTCATTTTCCATTGGAAGTTGAGTTATTAGTACAATACAAATGATGTTTAAAGTAAAGTATATACAGTAAAATTTGGAAACAAAGGTTACCACCTTGACAAGAAGTTATTTTACAGACAGAATAGTCAGCCACATATGATTTACCAAGGCTTAAATTTCTGGTTCACCAAGCCTCTTTAATTTACATATTTTGAAAATGATACTTCTCAGTTAACCTAGATAAAACACATTACTGATGCACCTAAACTGTATAAAACAACACTTCCTGATCTGACAAATTCATGTAAATTCTGTCCAGATTTACAAATCCCTGAACTATATTTTTTGTACTACCATCCCTCATCCCTGGTGATAATATTTTTAAAACTGTTTTGGACAGGAACTTTGACAGTTGTTTAAACATTGGAGGTATGCTTCAAAAACAATGAGACATTTCTGATGCAGATGTGATAGGACTTAACATCTAGAGAGAGTCTAGGGAAAGAACTTACCCTAGTGAGATGTCTTAAAATTCCCACACGGAAAGTAAAAATCTTTGAATTCGCCTGGATCGACCACTTTTTAAAACAAAGTACCTGGTCTGTATGACAATACTAATCTGATAATTTCTTCCAATTATTTTTTTCATCTTTAACCTGTATTTTTGTACAGCAACTGCCAAATTGGAACTTTGGTGATTGGTGAAACCCTTCGACCTATGGTTCAAAAACCACGGAGTCATCTAGGGTGTGTACTGATAGAACTAATAGTATACTGAGGGCTTATCAGGGAAAGAATTTTGCTTTTGGTCAGACATTTTAAAATTACAGTGATTCAAATAAAAATATTAAATTACCCTAGATCAACCACTTAATTACGTAAGACATATTCTGTGCATGACAATAGTAAGTTCTTGCAAGTTCTATTAACGTTTTATAATTTTTAACTTGTATGCTTGCACTGTCCATTCGCATCTTTAAATTTTCAAGTTATTTTTAGAGTTGTGTTTTGGGAATTCACCTAAATTGGAAATTCACTATTTGCTGAAATCTTTTCAACTGTTGGAGGTAGCAATTCACACCTTTAGATTGAACTCTTAATAGTGCCCATAATGAAAGTGCATATAACTCGGTGGTAGCATCATATAACTCCGCTGGCCAGGGGCAGGAACGAGGTTAGATACCTAGCCTATTTACTTTTCAATATGTTATTAGAGCTAGGAGAGCTCAAGGTAGCTAGGTCTGAACCAAAGTGGTGTTTAAGGGGTGTTGTTGGAGGTAGTAATCCATACCTTTATAGAGTTAGTAAGAGTGCCTTCCATGAAGGGGCATATACCTCAATGGTAGAGCAGCCTGCCAGCCTGGGGCAGGTCTTCGGTTTGCTTGGATGCTTGTGCCAAAGTATGGCTTGCCGATATCTGCTGGATGTAGCATCAAGGTTCCATACCTTCAGATGTAATAAGAGGAGGTCGAGCTTAGTCAAGCACCTCACTTAAGATGGGAAGAGGAGGGATAGGATCTAAATTTATATAGGAGATCGACCTTTTATTTATTGAAAACTACAAGCTCTTAAGAAGGGAAGGGGGGCTCCGGGATCATGGATCAGAGTATAAGTTTGGGTAATTTATTCAATTACCACTTCACAGAAGCGGGGGGCAGGAAAGTCCCTGAAGAGCACTAGTAGAGAAAGGGATTCGCTGTCTATGGTATGGATAGCAGACAAAGGGATCCGCTAAGGGTGCCGCCATGAAATGGCATAACTCAGTGGTAACTACAGCTGCCTAATGGCTGGGGCAGGTCCAGGGTTCAATTCCTAGCCTGCCCAGTTTTCAACATCGACTATGGTTCAAAATTCTGAGGCATCATGCGTATGTGTCAGATAAGGTTGACAATTTATTGAGGCTTTTTAGGACTAGAAAAAATGCCAAATCCTTGCAACTACGGTTTGACTAGAGTGGAGAGATTCTATGTGTGAGGGAGAAAGAAAAAGAACCTGATAGCCATGTGTATGTGTGTGTGATAAGGTTGACAATCTATTGAGGTTTTTTAGGACTAGAACAAATGCCAAATCCTTGCAACTATGGTTTGACTACAGTGGAAAGATTCTATGTGCGAGGGAGAAAGAAAAAGAACCCGATAGCCATAGGGGCCATTACACATGGGTCTAAGTACCTTTAGGTTACAACTAGGTTCCTTTCTAATCTCTATCAGCTCTCTGAAGAGGGAAAAGTGGCTTTGGTCTGACCCCAAAGAAGAGCATGTGCCATCCCTACTGCCATAGTTCCTCTACACATTTCTTTCAAGGAACTTCCCATTTGGAAGCACTGTATATATGTACTGGTCTTTGCATTGTGGGTGTGACATTGCATGGACTAAGATAATAAAATAAACTTCCCCATGAATAAGTGCTAGCATGGACCTCCAATGCACCTGAGTGCATGTCTAATAAGCACGGAGTCAGAGTTATGTTTGACAACTCAGATCCTAAATAAATAAATTTGAGTTTTTCTACTTTGTTGGAAGTAACTCCTAGGAAACTTTCCAGCTGTTCAGAAGATGGTACCCAGTGTAAAGCAGGAGCCTGGATTTAGTGTGCTTAATCCCGTGGGAGTCGAACTCGGGACATGCACAGCCCGTCAAATTACTGGCAACGAGCTGACAAGAGTGATACCAACAGATTGAGCTAACCCTCAAAGCCCAATAAACCTAAGCCTTGCCATATCCAAGTAAAAGAAAAAGAAAATTGCAAGCTTACCTGGCCTAGAAACTTATTATCTTTGTCATCTAGTTTGAAGAGGATTGAAAGGATCGCCATGTCACTATTTTTTGCATTCTTATGCATCATCTGCATCTCCAACGGGTATCTGTATTCAAAGACAATAAATCATAGTATTCCCGTCCATACTCCTTATTCTCTACATAAGCAGAGAGCAAAAACCCAAACTCTTCATAAAGATTACAAATTATCCACAAACAAACATGATAATTCTTTACCTTTTTCCATCGATGGTATGCTCAGAAGGAGTATGAAACTGAGCCTCATGAAGTTCGTAGAGAATACCATCAATATGCAAAAAGCCACCCTTCCACCTCAACTGCAACAATCACAGTGACATATGCCCAAATCTCAGAAGGATCCAAATTATAGGTCTAAGTCCGATCAGCGGTTTTATACTAACCCTGATGAGATTCCCATCATTGAGAATGGAAGCTGGTGCTGGATGATGCATTGTTTGTACATAAGCCACACGTTCGTTCTTAGTAACATCAAAGGAGAGAATTCCGATGGGGGACTGTTCAGTTCCTGTGCTGCACAGAGACCATTCTGGCGATAGTTCACCCCATTCATTGGGACCAATACCACTTACACATCCATAACCCCAATTTGGTTCTGAACATGCATCAGTGAAGTAAATGAGAGTATATTTTCAATGAGGCCTTTAAAACCTCTTCTTAGACTCAGAATTGAAATTGAAATTTAAAATCGAATTTAATTTAGTATAATCAGATATTTGATAGAGGATTTTGGGTTTTTAAATTTGTAATTGCTCTCTACAATACCATTAGCTAATGCTATTGTCCCATTGGTCGCTGCATGGCTTTCGTTTGACCTGTATGGGGTGGCTTCAACCACCGATTTCAAGTAGTTGGAATCTTTCTCCTGCAAGATGTTGTGAGGATTTAGGGGACTGGAATCCAATGAGAAGCAAAATATCAAGAAAAAAAATTTGAAAACTCAACAGAGAACATGGCATTACCTTCAAGGAGAGGGAAGTGGAAGTAGAAGTGGTGATTAAATTCGCAATCAGTATGAAGAAGGTGAGAAGCCTCGTTGGGGAATCCATGCCTGAATTGACTGTTTTCATGTTGGTTTCCTTCGCTCAAACGCACACGACGATATCAGGGACGAAGAAGGATGGGATGATATCGGACAGAGAAGCAAAGAACGTCAACGTTCACGTTGCCATGCTTGCACACTTGCAAGGAAGAAGGTTCGCACGTCCAAGGAAGGAGAGGGGTTTGAAGGTGTTATATACTAGACTTTTGCATAACACCATCCCAAAGCATGTTTGCTTTGAATTTTATATTTAAAAATGGGAAATTCCATTATAATCAGGGGAGGTGTAGTTATTTTTTTATCAGTATAGTTTTATCTTAACTCTGGTTTTCTAAAGTTTTAGAGACATCAATTTTTTTTTTAGGTAACCCTTCTTTTTACACTCTATAATGGGTTAAAGAAGAAGGTTAAAGTTAACATATATAATTTTTATTTATTATTATTTAAGAGTGATATGTATCAGCAATATTATCATATACAAGGTTAAAGTTAACATATATAATTTTTATTTATTATTATTTAAAAGTGATATGTATCAGCAATATTATCATATACAATTTTTATTTATTTATTATTGTTTAAGAGTGACATATATCAACAAAACTGCCATATAAAATTTTCATTCATTTTTTATTATTTAAAAGTGATATGTATCAATTACATTTTAAATTTAGACATAGAATTACACATCCACCTAATACTGAGCTTTAAAATAAGCCTAATAAAGTTTAAGACGATAAGCGTCATTTATTTTTTCACATTATTAAAATATTAAAAAGTTCTAAGACGATAAGCCTTAATATTTTTATCTGATCTGACAACGAGATCTTAGATGCCATCATTGCTTGCATTCCACCAGCCATGGTTCTAAGAGGAAATTTCCCATGCAATATGAAATAATAAAAAAACGGGTTACATACTTGGGTAAGCTTCCCAAATTAGAAAGTATTAAAAAACGGGTTGCATACTTGGGTTTGCTTCCCGAATTAGAAAGTTTTGCAGGTGTTGTAGAATATTTAAAAAAATTAGGAAATCCCATTGAAATATAAAATTAAAATCGGGTAACATACATGGGGTTGTTTGTATCGTATAAAAAGGTGGATTGAGAATTGAAAAAAGTTTTATATTATTTTTAATAATTTGAAAGATTTTTATGAAATTTTGTTATGTGATTAAATAAATTTTAAAAGTTATGAATGATAATGAAATTTATTTTAATTTAGGTAATTGGTAAAATTAAATTAAGTATTATGATTTATTATGTTATGTTTATTTATATTATTTTTAATAATTTGAAAGATTTTTATGAAATTTTGTTATGTGATTAAATAATTTTTTAAAGTTATGAAAGATAATGAAATTTATTTTAATTTAGGTAATTGGTAAAATTAAATTAATTATTATGATTTATTATGTTATGTTTATATTGAAATAGTTTTTAAATCAAGTTTTATATTTTATTGTTTAAATAGATTATTAAATTATAAAATTTAAGTTTATTATAAATATTTTGAAAATTCAATATAATTAATTTTTTTTGATCAAATAAATTATGAAGTTTAGGTTGATTATAAATATTTTGAAAATTAAATATAATGTTTTTATAAGTTTATTTTTAAAATCTGTCTATTTTATTTTCTTCTCAATATTATTGCAAATTTAAAATTAATTAATAATTTATTTTTCAAAATGCTATATTCATTGACTTTTAAACTTAAATCATCATTATAACAATACTTTRTTTCAATCACTAAACTTTATTATAATTTTTCTTTCTTTTCATTATCCCTTAATACCCACCCTTAATCTTTTATCCCTTAATACCCACCCTTAATCTTTATTTATTTATGGTCTTGTGTATCCTCCATATTCCTCCSTCCCTCCCCTCCCTTTTTATGGTTATATATATTTGTTATTCCTATTTTGACTATCTCCCTTTCCCACGTTCATTTTTCTTTCTCATTCCCTATATAAATATATTTGTTATCTTATTTACATTTTTATTTACTTATTTTTCAACAATGTTTCATTTAGTAATTTACCTTTTTATTAGTCCCCTATAGGGATTATTAGTAATCCGTTTTTCAATCCACTATTAATCCTTTTACACATATCCACCATTTAAACTAAAGTTTTGAAACAATCATACGATTTTTCAACTCAAATTTTATTTTTAAGCCTAAGTTTTTACTTTGATGCCTTATTTGGCCTCATATCGTGGAAAGGGTGAAATATGTGGTTTCAAACTTATCAATTCAAGCCTCCATTAAGGTGCATTACATTATACATCGTTTTGAGTGAATTAATGTTAGCTTTGAGGTTAGCATTACTTCATAAACATTTAATGTTTATGCCTCTTTTGTTTATCGTATCTTAGGTAATTTAGGATTAACTTTATGTTGTGGTGTACAACTATGTTGTCATGTCCAAACGTTGTAGATGAGCGTTTTGTAGATGAGTGTTGTGTAGCTGAGCCTTATCTAGTTGTAGCTTGCATGTTGGATCAACTTCTATTTCTTTCAACAGATCGATAGTGTGAGGCCATGGAGGTTGTCAAAACTATGTTACCACCAACGTGAGGCCATGGAGCTTGTCAAAGCTATGTTACAAAGCTATGTTACCACCAGCATGAGGCCATGGAGCTTGTCAAATCCTTTCAGACTACCCAAAAAACAACTCAGCTCATTGGAACGTTCAATTACAATTTCATACCAGAGGAATTACTGAAGAAATGTTCGCCTACAAGTACATTAAACTAAAAAAAAAATGGTAAATTACATTGCTAGTCGTTCAACTCTTTCTTCTTGGCTTCATTCTCTTAGCATGTTGTAAAGGAAAATAGATGTTGACTATGTGTATATCTCTTTACTGTTATCAATTTGTTAGCTTATTTGCCTGTGTAACAACAAATTAACACAAATTAACACCTTATTTGCCTATGCTTTCTATGTTTGTGATCAAATTTATTCACTATGCCAAAAACGAGATGTCAATACCATACCTAAGTTTCTTGTTGCAATAGTTGTTGTTGTCAATTGCAGGAAATGACCGAAAAAAATATAATTGGGGTTACTTGGTAATGTCCAAGCTATAAGGAAGAGCCATCCATGGGGTTACGTGTTAATGTCCAAGCTGCAAGGAATAATCGTTCATGCCCCGTAGGCAATGCCTGGTGAGAAAAACTATTTAAGACCCGAGTCAATGGCCAAAGCATTGGTTGCCTCATTGATTCCTCAAATAATATGATGTTGAAATGGATTCCACTTCCAGTGCTTGGAGAATTGTATTGAGACCTCGACTTCATCATCTTGTAGCAGCAGAAATAGAGTCCACCAACATCTGTGTGGGAACCCACCCTCAACTTCATCATCTTGTAGCAGCAGAAAATGAGTCCACCAACATCTATGTGGGAGCGCAGGCTATATATGAGGTCTGGTCTCGGGTGCCACCTATCTTCTTGACTTTGGCCTTGTTGTCCTTTTCCAAACTTGCCAAGACACTCATCTTGCCACGACCCGCCTCCTAGAAATGTCCTTTGTTGCTCTTACTCATATTTACTCTAACTGGATAAACCAAATTGGTTGTGTTTGTGCCTTCTTTGGCTATGGTGGTCTCTTCTTCATCACCTTCATGTACCACCTCCTTCATCACCCTATATTTCCTTCTTCATCCCCATTGGTATATCACCTACGTTATCGCCCATGTATCGCCTTCTTCAACCTGCTTTCTCTTCAATTGGTTCAATTGGGGCATGGAATTGATAAGCTATCAGGGGAGCGCATAATAACATCAACAATAAAAGGAACCGGAGTTGGAAAGTTATCCAATGCATTCATCAACCAACTTATGTAAATAGATTGAAATAGAGGTTTGTATTTACAGTTTTATGACCTAAATGTTTATATGATTAACATAAGATTATAATTACCTCTTTAATTTAGTCATGTTTGTGGGCGAGTCTTCTCCTCTTGATTAGGATTGATCCATGGTAACCCTGGAAGCATAGAATATCAATCAACTTATTATTTAATGAAATCTGATGTAAAAGAGCAACAAATAAATCACTATCTAAATTCATTCTAATAAACTTGCATCTATGATTTTTGTAAATATAAATATCATTAAATTTAATTTTGTTTAACCTTATAAACAAAATTGTAGATACTTGCAGCAATAAAAAAACACAATTTTTGGATTCTTTCTTGTCTTGATAAATACCGCTTGAGAGTCAAAATACTAAAGTTGAAGATCCCCTTCTATTTGGTAATGATACTTAGTTGCAATACTGTCTTGAGAGTGCAAATACTAAAGCTGAAAATCCCCTTTTGTTTGGTAATTATACTCAACTATAATACATGATATTCATAGTGTCGCCCTTCCCGAATATGTAGACTTCCATCTATGAAAGGAACATGCATGCCATTGGTTAAAAGAAACCATGATTAATCTCAAACTACCATTTTATCACTAACGCACATCAAGATTAAGAAGTTTCGATATATCCAGGAAAAGAACATAAGATTTATCCTCATGCAGCAAGTATAAAGCATAAATTAAAATACACATATATCCAAATTATAAATTAAATTTCATTCACGTTAAGCTCCAAATAGGTAAGAAGTTTGATGAATTTTAGAAATGTAGAGAAAATATTTAGTTTATTTTTTTTAATTTAATGAATTACAGAAACGTTGAGTAATTACCCTACTATGTTTTACATGGCTACATTATTACATTAGATATATAGCAAAGTGACTCTAAAGACAATATAACCATATGCAAATTTCAAACAATATTCTTTTAGAATTGAAGCAATGAATTACAGGTTGAAGCATAGGAAAGCAAATTTATGATTCTTGAACTTTGGTGTTCTAGATAAAATACAAATTTTCATTTTAAAAATATACAAATATTTGTAACAAAGATATAGAAAGAGAGACATACTTTAATCAACTTAAGAGCTTGAAACAGGTAGAATGAAATTCTTGAAATGTTTTATATCAAGACTCGACTCCTTTCTCATATCTGCTCTCGTAATGCAAAATTATCAAAATGTTCTATTACGAAAACAACACCTGTAACTCTTTGTAATAATAAGAGAACTTGAACTACTTTCAATAACAAAGCATACAACTTTCATACAACAAAAAAACATAGAACTTTCATTCCTATTATGAGATTACAAGAAAACATGAGTGTAAGGTGGAAGCCATAGACGCTGAAGGAATATTGTGAAGTATGAAACCAATCTTTATCAACATGCATTTATGAGTTGGTCCGATGACTGGAATTATCTGTGAATAGTTGTATCCATAGACCATAGTGGTGAATGGTATTCTCTGTGAATGGATGTAGCTTTCTCACTGCCAAGCTAACTGACAATCCATCATTCAACTACTTAACATAGTAAGCAAAATTACCATATATGAATTTTCACAAAGTTCTTTTTCTCGTACCCAAAACACCAAATCCGTTGGCAACACTCCAAAGGAAATGTCTTTAAAATTGTGCCTTCTATAAGGGTTAATGCTTGAAAATATGGATTCAAATTCAGGGGTACTACAGTACAGAAACTAACCGAAACTAGGCTCATTGGTACATTAACTAAAAATAAAATGTTATTTTTTTACTTCAATTACTTATTATTTTCTCAATACGGTTGTAGGTTTACTCCACGCAACCAATTGATTCATTTAACCCAGTACCAACATCGCAAGTAGCTAACTTTATTGTTCAAGAGGCAGTAGAAGGCAACTGAACTTGCTTGCATGTGGGGTGGAACTTGCTTGCATGTGGGGTGGTTGGGTTGAACAACTGTTATGTACCCCAGTTGTAAACCCATCTCTTTCTTCATCCAACCCTTTTATCTCCAACTGGTTAAGGAGGAAGGTTAAAGCTGACATATACAGATTTCATTTATTTATTATTATTTAAGAGTGACATGAATCAACAAAGGTAACATATACAACTTTCATTCATTTATTATTATTTAAGAATGACATGTATCAGCTCCAACTTGAACTTAGACACAAAATCACACATCTACCTAATACTAAGCTTTAAAATCAGCCTCTAAACACAATAAAGTTTAAAGAGGATAAGCCTCATTTATTTTTTCACATTATTAAAATATTATAAATATTATAAAGTTTGAAGACGATAAACCTTAATATTTTTCTCTGGTCTGACAACAAAATCTTAGATTCCATCATTACTTGGATTCCACCTGTCATGGTTCTCAGAGGAAATCTCCACTGCAATATAAAATAAGTGTTGCATGGCAGCGTAATCCCTGCCATGTTGGAATGGGAATAAATGCATTGCTATGGTGGGACCAAGGGAGAAATAGAAGCTCGAAGCAACAAGACGCRTGGAAAGCAGCTTGAAGTACAGGTGGTATCCATGCAAAAGATGACTTGTGTCAGTGTGTCACATGCCAGCCATAAGACTTCGCGTTGGTAGATGACCCAGGGAGAATGTCACTGTGGCAGTAAGGTCGGAGCCCTGAAGAACCTCCCGAATTAGTTAATCATAATATTATAYTAATATGGGGTTAATATGCGAACGAGGATGTCAATCCTACTGTGTTTTTTATAGATGTGATACTCCTATTTAAGTTTTTTCTTGGGGCGTGTATAGTTCAAATATGGGACTTAGAAAATTTCCGTCGTAATGACTTGAAGCAATAAAAAAGGATAGTAGTAATTTTTTTTTTTTGAAATAAAGGCTCCTCTAAAAAAGGACTAGAAATCACACACATTAAACATTCAAATATAATAAACACAATTTCCTGACATCCAACATATTTGAAGAAAAAAAATTATGAGTACATAAAAATAAAAGAAGATGATCGATATGCACAAAGAGAACTAATTTAGCATTCCGAAAGCATCCCACAAGGCACTGTCAAAACTGTTCCCGAATTAATTTTCTTTGAAATTTATCAAAAATTAATAATGTATGTTACATATTTTTGGAAATTTAAATGTGTTTGTCATATAGACTAGGATTGGGGCTCCCGTGGACCATAAAATAAATAAGTACAAGAAATAGGTCTGTAGAAAGAAGAAGTGTGCGACGATAGAGAGAAAGACATGATAAGAAGAAATTGGAAGTTATCACTCTTTGGTTAGAGATTTCTATTTAAAGAGGTAGAATAACTGGATTGATAAAGAAAGCAAGATGTGATCAGTATAGACTTACTATGAAGTTGATGCCTTTTTGTTTCTCTCGTCGACGGCCACTGGAATCATGCCAACCGGTTGTTTCCCTTCGTCGGTGAGCTTGTCCATTCTCCTTTGGAGCCATTCTTCAATGTATCTTCTCATGGGGGCCACGTGGATTTCATCCCGGATTTCTGTGTTGAAAAGCTTGTTTTCTAATTTCCTTAGATTGATAGAAATACAATGCAGAGCCTGTTCAATTTCTTCATTGTGTGTCGAATAGTCCACTAGCCAGTTCTTGACGTCATCTTGACCATATTCAAGGATGTCGTAAAACGTTTCTAAAGACAACCCCTTTAAAATATCAACTTGTTCATCGAAGGATTGCTTGGTTAAGGACAAGGAGTCGAGGATTAAGTTTGGGTCTTGAACCTCGTTGGTACTTCCAACTAAGTCTATTTGGGTCAGGTTTCTGAATAATTCTTCTTTCTCTAATATGGCTTGTTCACATGATTCAACAATGAGGTGTAGGTTCTTAACTTTCTCTTTCTAGCATGCTTTTAATTGTTTGATCCGGTTTGGGGAGGGGAGATCTTCTTGTCTTCTTTTCAGATATGAGATTTTGATGACATGGTTTCCAAAAGGGATCACCGTCTGTAGATAGAAACGTTCTTCTTTTTTTAAATCCGTCTGCAAATGTTCGTCCAAATCATTTTCCCTCGTTCGAAAGGAAGCTATATTTTGTGATGTTTCCCAGACTTCATTAATTATCTCCATTATTTTCTTGATATTCTTCTCTACATATCCTCTACAGGATGTGAGGAGGCTAGAGGATCCTTTTAACTTGGCTGCAGGGGTGGCAGGAATGATTTTTGCTAAAGGACTGACAAACAATGGGCTAGGAATCAAAGCCTCCTCCAATTCCTTGATTATGTCATTCAGTATGGCATTCTCCACTTCAATTCCTCCAATGGAATCATCAAGAGCATCTGCGGTTGCACGGTGAAATCAGGAGATTTGGGATGACTGCATTTTCCTAAGGTTAATCTTTGAACGATATTTCCCTTTCTTATTTGTTACATATCTCTTTTCAATAATTAAATTTTTAGATTGGTTGTCAAAAACAACGTTCTGGAATACGGAGGATTCATCTTTGTCAAAAATGTTAGTCTCAACTATTTCCATTGTCGAACTATGGTGCATCACGTCCGCGGGCCGATCAACTTTGTGGAACATGTCATCCACAACAGTTTCAAGTTGCATGTTCTCACTTTCAGTGTCGGGCTCTTCCACCTGCCCTACAATGTTTTTTCTCTTCTTCGTCACGGGAAGCTTGTGAGAACTATCAATTTTTCTGTGCGGAGGGTTCTTATCTCCTCCTTCGTTCGAAGATTTCTGGGTTTCTTTCTTACTGGGGTGGGCCATTGAAGCGATGCTTCATGATGTCATGCTCTTGGGAGTGTTGATCGGGGACTGGACACTCTTCTCACCAGACCATTTTCCCTATTGTTTGTACAATTCAATTTTGCTTTGCAATGTCTCTATGTCACCATCGTCGGGAGTAAGAGTGTTGTCATCACTGTCTCTGTATTCGATCAGGAGTGTATGGATAAAAGAGCTGCCAAAGCCAACTGCTAGTAAATGTTCTTGAAAAAACCCATAAGGTTCGAAACCTTTTAGCCTTTCAGCATATTTTAGGTTCAAGTTCTTGAAATGGCCTGCAAATTCGTCAATCTTGTTGATGTTTCTGAACACGAAGTCCCTGAATTTCCAGGGCAGAGAAATGAACTATTTTTTTCTCTTTCAATGGAAAAAATGAAACCAATAGTTGTATTGCCTTGCTATTTTTGTAACAAACATCTTGTCTGTGATGTGACATGGAAGGAAAAAAGGATTTTCCTTGGATCCAAAGATCATTATTACACTGTAATTTTCCTTTTTTTCAAGTGTCCCCTTCCTATCCAAAAACTTGGTTCCCTGGCCAAACATTCAGGGAGCATCCTTTCCTAACAATAAATCTTTGAAAACCGAGACAAAGTCATTAAAAACCTCATAAAAACAATGAGAGGCCTTATGCCTCCACAAGGCATGGTACGAGAATGTCACTGGGTCGAATTCATAGTTTATCTTCTTGGACAAAGACAGTTTTGGAAACAGACAACAATGTGTTATTGTGAAAATCAAGTAGGATGACATATAAAATTTATTCTCTTCTTTGAATCGTGACAATTGGGAACAAATTTCAATGGAAATTAAATTCCTCCAATAAAATATGGATTGTTCCTTGACTGTGAAATACAAAATATAAAGAACTATGCTAGAAATGCTTGTCGTGGATTCATGTCCCGTTATTCTTGTAAACAACCAAGCAATTTCCCATAATGGATTTCTAAAGGAATTGCCCTGCAACTTTGTGATATATTTAGGAATTGTTGTCAGGTCTTCGAGGAACTCGGGTAAGAGGTCCAACTCATTATCATGTTTTTCTAGAAACTGCTTGCAGTCTTGTTGTTGGCACAGGGGCAGACCCGGGGTTCATAACCAAGAGCGCACCGACAAGCCCTAACTATTGTCCCTTTCGAAAAAACCTATGAGGCAGATGCAATCTCACCCGAAGTAGCTATGGGGGGTTGCAGGACAGATATTTCTACAACCAAGGGGAGTATCAAGTGGATCTAATATAAGAACAACACAACATTTATATATCAAGTATCCTCTTAGATCTACTTTGTACAACTATCTATCAGATCTAACACAGTAATGCAAATAGCAATATATAAAATGACAAAGAACAAAGAATCAATCACACACACAACACAAGATATACATGGTTCACCCTCTCTCTAGGGCTACATCCACAGAACTGTGCTTTATAATATATTAAGATGAATCATACAGTTCTTGTCTGCGCTCTTAGCTAGCAGATCTTCTTTCTTGTCCTCTCTATCTCTCCCCTTCCTGTGCACCCAGCTGCAGGACTGATCTCCGCACCCAGCTGAAGATATTACAATACCCAAAGGCTCTTACACTTAGCACTTCTCTCTCACACAACAATAATCTCTCACACCAATAAAAAAACTAGAACAAAAAATACAAACAACCCATCCCAAGTCCTTTAGACCTCTATTTATACATTACAATAGTTCTCGGATACCCTTAGGTTAAAACCTAAGTGTCAAAACCCTAGATCCATAAACCCTAGGTGTCTAAAACCCTAGGTCAACTTGACCCGAGTTTTCAAGGCTTTGCCAGCCTGTCTTTCCTTCCTTCTTGCACGGTGCTCCAAAGCATCCAATGGTGGCTTTTTCCGCTTGCTGAGTTGTCCACAATCCGTCTTCCTTGTTGATCTGTCATCCTTGATCTCCTCATCCAACGACTTTCTTTCTCTTACTTCGCTCCGTCTTTTCATTTCTTTTTCTCACTTTGACCCAGTAACAGTCACTGTGTCTTCCGCGCTGTTCGCATTTTGCCTTTTCTTCCTTGATCTTCGCTTGCTTCCATAACCAAGGGCCAACAGGCCCCCAACACTCACCTGTGACTCATCCCGAGGCACTTTAGATCTGGTCCTTATGCTTTTCTTCATCTTTAGACTTCACAGGGCAACTTTTGCTTTCTTCTCCATGCCTCCCTTCCTTGTGCAGACTATATTTTCTATGTCTAGTAACCAGTTTCAATTTCACCTTGTAACTAGACCCTTTTCCTCATGCTTTTACTGAGACCTTGAAGGCAGTTGGTTGTCATAATACAATTTCAACCGGCTCCCATTCACCAAACCTTCCTTCCATTCTCCATTCAAAGTATTCAACTGCGCAGCTCCTCCTTCTGTAACATAGGTGATCTCATATGGCCCAAGCCAATGCGTTCTGAACTTCCCAATATGCTTCATGAACTTACTTTCATATACTAATACCAGATCACCTTGCTTAAATACCTTCTTCTTGATGTGTCTATTGTGGTAGGCCTTCTCTCTTTCCTTCTGAACCTGCTGATGAAATCCTGCAATAAATATGCCTTCTTCTAGTTCGACCAACTATGCAAACCTCTCTTGAACAACGCTAGTGTCATCCATATCTGTAAAGGCAACAATTCTTAAGCTTGGTACCAAATATTCCATTGGGAAAACGACTTTGAGACCATACACCAACTTAAAAGGGGTATGCATTGTTAGTTTCTTGAAAGTGGTTCTATAGGCCCAAAGTATTGTTGGTACTCTTAAATCCCAGTCATCCTTTTTCACACTGCAAATCTTTGTTAACGTTGTCTCCAAGATCTTGTTGAATGCTTCAACTGTCCCATTCGCTTGTGGATGGTAAGGTGTGATCTTCCGATGATGGACTGCAAATTCCTCAGTCAAGGCTTCAATTGTTTTATTGATGAAATGTGTGCCTTGATCGCTCATAAGGATCTTCGGGCATCCAAACTTGGTTATGATGTCATCAAGTATGAAGCACGCAATTGTAGTTGCACTACATTCCTTAACTGATCTTGCTTCGGCCCATCTGGTCAAGTACTCTGTCGCAGTGATTATGTACATTGCTTCTGTGTGCTTTCCTGGTGGGTTTATAGGTCCTACGAAGTCAATGGCCCATTTCTCAAATGCTTGTAGGGTTGGTTGTGGTGCTAAAGGCATTTCATCTCTTCTGGATGGTTTCCCAATTCTTTGATATGCATCGCA
>JASDQU010100971.1:226579-241570 GCA_032191745.1 Picea mariana | reverse complement strand
ACGTTGATGACTTGTTCCTTACAGGTGAGGAACGCTTGATAGATCAGTGTAAGAGGGATCTTGCTTCCGAATTTGAGATGAAATATCTTGACTTATGCATTATTTCCTTGGTTTGGAGGTGTGGAAAAATCCAGATGGTATATTCCTATCTCAAGGGAAGTATATTGTGGATGTACTTAAAAGGTTTGGCATGTTAGACTGTAAATATATGAACATTCCCATGGTGTCTAACTTGAAGAAGTTGCATGAGACAAATAGTGGTTCAGACTTAGTGGGTCCCACTATGTATAGGTAGTTGATTGGCTCATTGATGTACCTAATCCATACATGGCCAAACATTTGTTTTGTAGTAAGTGCCTTGAGCTAATTCATGTCCGATTCGAGAAAAATACATTGGGTCGATGCCAAACATATACTCAGGTATTTGAGAGGGTCCATTGCTTTTGGGCTCTGGTATACCTCCAGTGGAGGCATGCTACTTCATGTCTTCATTGATTTTGATTGGGTTTGGAGCCCAATGGATTGAAAAAGCACTTCAAGATATTGTTTCAGTCTGGGTTCATCCATGATATCTTGGTCAAGAAGGAAATATGGCTTTGTCACTCAAAGTACATCAAAAGTTAAGTATATAACAACCACTGAATCAAGAAAAGAAGCAGTATGGCTGAGGAAATTGCTATCCGGGTTGTTTCAAGAGAAGTTAGAAACAGTGGTTATTTATAGTGATAAACATAGTTATTTGAAGCTCATAGAGAACCCAGTATTCCATGACAGGTCTAAAAACATTGAGATGAAATATCATTTCATTGGAGACATGGTTCAGAATGGTGCCATTAAATTCCAGTACATTCATACTGAAGATCAGAGAAATGACATTCTTACTAAGCCCGTGTCCTTTGGAAAATTTGTGCAATTACAGGACAAGCTTGGTGTTACTGAGAAGTTCTCCCTCCCTGAGAGGGAGTGTTAAAATTGCAACATTGTAAGACATTGTCCAAGACTGCCTTTGCAGAACTTGAGACTTGGAGAAAAGGGTCTCGTTGTTCAGGACAAGAGTCTAGTTATAAGTCAATCTAACTTGAGCAAAGATTGATGTTGCCTAGTTGGAAAAAGTGATGTGTAGTTCTTCTAGGTCACTCAAGATGGATTAAGCTACAAGAACGTTTCTAGAGTTTGATCAACTCTAGATAAGCAATTGTAGCATGTGACCAAATTGTTTTGGAGAACTGTAGAAGCACATCCCAAGACAAGTAATTCTTTATTTATGCTTGAATTGAAAATATGTTATGTAATGACCTAGTGTGTTGGCACGTGTGACCATGCTTGAGGGAACTTGTGTTTGCTTGAGTGAAATCGAACTCCTAAGTGTAACATGACTGGACAAGTCATACACATGTTGAATGATCGACAAATAAAGATGTTCTCAGTATAAGCGACTTAGCATGCATGGGTTTAACTTAAGTAATTATCAGTTAAGGAAACTTCAGTGAATATCAAGTTAAGTAATGTATAGTTAACTGGAATAATTATTAATTTAAACTAAATAAATTTAAATAAATGAATATTTAATGGAAGTAATTATTTAGCTACATAAATAAGTTAAATAAATCAAGTTGAGTTAACTTGAGTGAATATTAACTTAAATAATTATTTATATAAAAAATTAAACTAAATAAATAAGTTAAATAATTCAAGCTGAGTTAACTTGATTAAATATAAATATTAAATAATTATCGATTTATATAATTGATGAGTTAATTAATTATTCAATTAATAACTTGAGTGACTCTCAAGTTAAGTCATAAATTAAGTTAACTAATTATAAGTTCAGTAATTAGTAACTTAAGGAATAAAAGTGACTTCTAAGAGAAGAAAACCTTAACTCCTAACTAAGTAAAGGAGATCTAAGCTAACTACAACAAATCTCTTCTTGGAGGTTGAGTATTTAGTAATAAAAGGAACCTCTAGGTAAAGCGTAAATTGTTGTTGATATTGAGAGGAAGAGAAGAGTTTCATTGTAACAGGGTTTAGCGTGGGAAGAAGGAATAAACCTTCTGCAACTTTTGCAAGATCAGCCATTGCATGTGTTTGAGGTCATTTATTCTGCAGAGATCAACTTGGATCTAGCAAAGTGTATTAGTGAGTTAATCAAGCAATTAGTGATGTTATAAGACTGATTTATTATTGTAATTTGCAACAACCATAGCAATTTTCACTTGTGTAGTGTCTAAAGGGTTATTTTTTCACTTTATAACTTGATAATTTTCTATATATGCTACAAGTTGTATTTTGTCTTGTACATGTACAACAATTATCTCGTTATCCTTTATCTCTATCCTAGACCTAGAATTGACCAACATGTGACCAAGACAAGGGGAGGTAGGCTTGGCTAATTCTTTCTATTTGATCCCTTGAGGTCACCAAGGAAGCCTCCCTTGTGGTGGACTTCTTCCATCACTAAAATGAGGGAAGACTCTACTTAGGTGACAGTGGTAGTTTCTTCCATAGTTACACAATATTTGGGGATCTTGTGGAGGGTTTTACAAAAATACAAGTCATCTGATAACAATGAGGATCCCAATATAAGTGATGGTGGAGCATTGCTTGTCATTTAAATGTTCTTGCTCATTTATTCATAATTCTTTCTTTCAAAGTTTCAATATAATTTTCTATTTATAAAATAATACTTTATATATATATATCATGTTTCACCATTTCCAAAAAAAATTTGGGGTCACATTCCCAATCCATTTTTGTTTTGGAAATGTGTACCTATTTCCTCCTATTGTGCAGCTTAAGTCATTGCTCTTTGAAATTCTTTCTTATTTTGTATACTTTCGAAAGGCATTTGACACAATAACAACAAAGTTTTTTTCAAAGGCTTTTTGACATTGGCATCTTCAAGATCCTTGTGGTTGTCATCGTGAGATTCAATGAGTTGGTCCTTGGTCATCTCCATACAATCCATGGCCTTTATGATTTCATCTAGAGCACCTTTGGGGTCAAGTAGGGGTGCTCCCTCTTTCCCACTCATTGGGATCTAAAGCGACGAATTGGAGTCTTTTCTTCGCAAGCATATTCAGGATGATGATGGTTGTCTTCTACATTAGGTATTGATATCTTTGGTCCTCTTCACTATTGACTTATTCTTTTGGCCTCATTTCCTAAGGGCTTACAGAGATAGATTGATGTCATTTCTAGCTTTTGTGATATTCAACAATTCACGATCAACTTGGGTAAAACTAAGGTTATTATCTTTAATCATTAAAGAGTGCTCTCTCTAACATCCATTTCTACTTTCGAGGGGAAGAAATAAAAATCATAATGAACTACACTAACTTGGGGGCCGGGTTTGGGGGGCCACATTTCAACTTGTGTTAGGCCCTCCAGCATTGCCTCAATAATGGACATGGATCCATTTCCCTCCTTGAGAGATGTTGCTTCTAGAACCAGTTATAAGACATATTTCCCAAGATGCACCTTTTCTATACAATAATAAGACCCACGACCCTCTATGGTTTGGAGATATGGGGATCAAGTTGGTTTTAGACTAATTATACCAAGACTAAGAGAACATATGTCCTCCTTCTTAGGTGCATCATATATTGTAAGCAGATAGTCCCCTACCCCATTATTTAGGTGGAGTTCGGTGCCCATCCTTTTCCCCTCAAGGTCATCTTTTGTTTGGTCTCATTTATTTATAGAGTTCATACCTTTGCAAAATTGGGCTTGGGGAGATATAGTTATTCCTACCTAGCTCACTCTACTCTTTTGAGGCTATGGCCTCAACTAGTCCCCCTTGGTGTGCCAGTGGTTGGTTTTAATAGGCTTCTTGACTCCCCTAGTTTGTGGCCATCTCTCTAGATTGACTGCCCCCTTTTAGGTACTCATTAGACATTCTAGGCCACCTCTTATCATCTAAGTAGGATTTTAATTACACTATTAGAGAGGAAATCTAGACAGTGCATTCAAGTCACTTGGGTT
Organism: Picea mariana; assembly: GCA_032191745.1. Classification (NCBI taxonomy): domain Eukaryota; kingdom Viridiplantae; phylum Streptophyta; class Pinopsida; order Pinales; family Pinaceae; genus Picea; species Picea mariana. The sequence goes on along the minus strand of JASDQU010100971.1, from coordinate 237,586 downwards.
GTACCTTAAGAGGGCCTCTCCTTGAAGATGGATTTCTACTTGGAGAACTTTATAGAGAGAGGAATGTTCTTATTGTCAAACCTCTTTACTTGTGCAAACACTGGATGCACTCACTCAGGATCACCTTAGGTTAGTTTCAGGTGGGATCTCACAAAATTTCGATTGACACCGACCACCACATATCGTGGTTAGATAGGATTTTCCATCTTTGTCATTTACATGAGCTGGAGACAAAGGTGCATATCATTTTTCAATGCTCCATCTACTATGAGATCGAAGGATGCTATTAATGTCTATTTTGGGATTCAGGAGGCTCCCTCTCAAATTTCTTCCATTACCTCAACCAACGATGCAATGCTCTTTTCATGGGAGAAGTGTTTGAAGAAAGATATCAGTGACTTTTCATGAGATGCTATGCACTTTTCATGAGAAGTGTTCGGAGAAAGATCTCATTGTTTGCAAGTTTTGTCTCGGCTTGAGGGCTCTCAAGAGGATCACCTCCTACTTCCTAGTAGTCTTTTTCAATTAGGGAGATAAGGGTCAAGTAGAGACCCTTGATACTTTATGGATAAACGGTTGAGGCCTTATGCCTCCTCTCAACATCTTCCCTTGGGTGGTCGACCGAGCTTCTTAGGATCCATTAAGGGTGGTAATTCTAAGTTATAGGATGCCCAATACTGACTTGTAGATGGACTAGGCCATGGGGATCCAGAGTCATGTTCCCCTTTCCCATCACACCACTACTTAGGTTTTGTTGAGTAACTAGGTCTCTATAAGTAAATTCTTCCTCACTACACTAGATGGTAGAAGAGTTGGACTCTCTGTGTTAATTTATGAAACCTAGCACCATGATAGTTAACTGAACAATAAAAAAACACTTTATTCATTAACTGCACAAATAGGTTTTAACCAAAAATCAGTGGAAGCAATAACAATAGAAACAAAACATCACATTGCACACAACATTATGGTAAAACCCCTGGAAAAATCCTTGCGGGAAAACCAATTCTTCTTTTATTATTATTGGGCTCCCTTCTTGGGATAATGGCCCTTCAGAGGATTACAAAATAGTGATAGCCTATCCCACTTGGTTATTATCTCCCTTATTGCACCTTTGCACACTTCCTCGACCCTACCCACACACACTCAGATGAACTCTCTTCACCCACTCAATGAGATCTCCTCACTCTCATGTGTCTCATCCCCTCACCTAGGCTGCGTTTTATTGCATTGAGATTTGACCAAATCAATCACTAACCCTGTATCTCCAAAGTGATCAAAGGCTGATATCTAATGGCTATGACTTAATCAAACTATCACTTAAGTTACTAATGCCACTAACTTAGGCATTTAACTTAATCAATTAAAATAACATTTATTTTAATAATTAACACATAAAGTGAACTCCCTAAGGTTTTCTGAGAGGTTACAAGGTCGACTTCCACATGCTAGACACCGAGCCTCTATGGAAGCGCCTGTCCGATGCTAAAAAAATCAACACTCCCTATTAGCGAGGAAGGAACTTCTTCCACTTGGAGGTGGCTCTATCTTCGCTATCAGATTTTCTACCTTGCCAACTCTGGTTGCTCCCTCTGATATAAAGGCTATCCTAGTTGTCTCGCTTGGAACTGTCTGTGAAGAATTTCCTTTGATCATGCTCCTAGAATCATCTTTCTCCTAAGCATCTTGCATGGTCATCTCGTACCATGACTACTTCTTCTGGACAAACTTGGAAGGCTTCTCCTTCCCACTAGAACTTGAAGGTCAAATCCCTCTGAGCTGCTCAACCTTCTGCTCCTTATATTTTGTTGCTTTGCTACTGCTTGTCATAGGCTTTCCCTTTAGCCTATATAGGTTGTTCTCTCTAACTCCAAAGAAAACTTTTGTCTGAGCTAGATCCTTTGGGCATGATCAATGCTTGTCCATCTCAAAATAAGACCCCATAACCCTTCTTCTCAATCGTTGAGATTGAGAGCACACTCCTTCTGAGTTCTGGCACCCATAACACATTCGTCACTTCCAATATACCTCCTTACTCCATCCAGAATGGCATTGTTCTAGATCCCTGCACTGCATGCTTGGTCCCCATACCAAGTTCCACATATAGATCCAAGTTAGACTCTGTGAAACTCTCGAACACCTCTCATGATCCTGTCATATAACATGAGGCTCCACTATCTATCAACCATGCATCAACTGATATGGTGCCCCAAAGTAGTCTGGTAAACACTTAAGAACTCTGATTGTTCAAACTTCTCGACAAACTCGTCCATTTGATCCTATGTCAACGCAACTACCTTTGGCTGCGTCTCGTTTCCCCCTTTCTTCTTGTTGGGACATTGACCTACATAATGCCCAAATTTGCGACATGAAAAGTAATTGACTTTGCTCATGTCCTTCTTCTTACCGTCTACGCTCGAAATCTTCTTCCCCTTCTTTACCTGGCTAGAATAGAGCTTCATTCTCATCATCCTTCTTGTTCTTGCCTCTATTCATCTCTTCATCTCGAAGTTCCTCCTCAACAAATTCATCCCACAATCTTGACCAATCAGGGAGCTTCTCTCATGCCACGACCCTTTGATGAATGGTGTCCATTCCTTTGTAAAATCTTTGAGCATTGTACTCATCAACTCTGAGTCATCTAGTACTTCTCCAATTGTTGCTAGCTCATCTCAAAAATGTCAGATGCGGGTGAGATAAGTCATCATCATATCTGATCTTGTCATCTTTGTTTTCCTGAGCTTCTCCCTCAACACCTTCTTGTGATTCTCGTTCTTTATCTGAAACAACCTCTTCATAGCCTCCCACATGTCCCTGGTTGAATTCTTTCCTAATAAATGAGGGATCAATTGATCCTTCACTCCATCTAGGATTATATGTCTGGCTTTCACGTCCTTTAACTTATGGGCAACCAGTTCTTTTGGATCCGTTGGTGGGACCATGATGGAGTTGGAACCAGATGTCATTCTCCATCAACACCAACATGATATGCTCCTTCCACGGACTGTAGTTGGACACCTTGTCCAACCTTTCTTCAAACTGCAATCCCGATGTTGCCACCTCGACAAGTTGCTGAAAAAATTATTCAAAATTTAACTTCCTGGACCTGATGCCCGGTCTTGTTGTCCGTTGCCTGAGAATTTCTGGGAAGTCTGGTCGCTGCCCAGGTTCTACCCAGACCTTCTCGACCTCTCTTGGGTATGCCTGCTTTAATGTTGGCCACCCTCCACGCGGCTCCCTTTGCCTGCTTGAGTCGTAGCATTAGAGGACTGTTGCGGCTGGTGGTGGCGGTTGTAGGCCGCAACCTCTTCTCACCATGCCCAACCAATCCTATCGCTGTTCCTTTTCTCCTAGTCGTCATCCCACGATCTTACCCACGCAGCTGGCGGTTGAGCCTTCTGTTGACGACTGCTACAAATCGAAGAACCTCGCTAACTCTTGCTATGATTTGTTGCCTCCCGCAACTCTCCCTCACAATCCACATGTTGTCCATCATTCGGTTGTGCCTCTCCGTATCCTCAGTCGCGCCACTTCCAGATCTGTCTCCTCCACCAAATTGGGGCTGTCCTCAGCTCATCTTCCAGCCCTCAACACTTCAGCGAACGACACACAAAAAAACAATGGCTCTTCCTATCATCCTCCCTCCACTCGAGTCAGATAATTCAGCTGTGTTCCCAACACTTCTTTCACCGCGAAGATTCTCCACATCCGTCGTCTGCACACTCAAGGATTCAATCCTCTGCACATGCACCGTCAGCTCTCATCCACTACAACAATTGACTCAGACTCATTCGATCTACATTGTTGCTCGACCATGCCCGTTTCCCGTAGCTCAGTGAATCTTCTATGACTGTTATCCACGCTATCTTAGCCGATTTTTACTCGAGCAGCAATCCGTACTTCATACGGATCTGTACCGTACGATTTCTCTCCCTTTTTAATTATCTCTTACATGCAGCTTCAGTCTGCAAACTTTAAAAAGATTTTTCCTGTAGACTGCAATTCTTGTTGCCAAATCTAGCCTATACAAACTGGCTTCCTCGTCAGAGTTGGGGCTCCGATACCATGTTAATTTCTGAAATCTAGAACCACGAAAGTTAACTCAACAATAAAAAAACAGTTTATTCATTAAATGCACAACTAGGTTTTAACAAAAAATCAACGAAAGCATTAACAACAGAAACCAAACATCACGTTGCACACGAGATTCGGGTAAAACCCCTGGAAAAACCCGTGCGAGAAAACAAAATTTTCTTTTATTATTATTGGGATCCCTTCCCGGGATAATGGCCATTTAGAGGATTACAAAGCAGCCATAGCCTAGCCCACTTGGTTGCTATCTCCCTCATTGTAACTTTGCACACTTCCTTAACCTTGCCCACACACACTCTGATGAACTCTCTTCACCCACTCAATGAGATCTCCTTACTCTCACTGTGTTTCATCCCCTCACATAGGCTGCCTTTTATTATACTCAGATTTGACCAAATCAATCACCGACCTTAGATCTCCAAAGCAATCAAAGGCTAAGATCTAATCTCACTTTCACTTTAGATCTAATGGCTATGACTTAATCAAACTCTCACTTAAGTTACTAATGCCACTAACTTAAGCATTTAACTTAATTAATTAAAAAAACATTTAGTTTAATAATTAACACATAAAGTGAACTCCCTAAGGTTTTCTGAGAGGTTACAAGTACGACTTCCATATGCTTACACTGAGCCTCTGTGGAAGTACATGTCCGACTCTATCAAAATTCACATCTTGCTCTTATGCTCCCCCTAGATCACACAATCAAGAACCCTCAACCTCAGTTACTCCATAGAGGATAGAATCCACTAGATCGACCCTTTCATGGTGATTCATGACTTTGATGGTGAGCCCATTTCTCAATCCTTTCACTTGTCCTTGATTGTCAACTCTAGTGGGCCTTGACATCCTGTCTCTCCTTTGTTGAACATCAATATTTTCAATGTTTATCATGATTATTGTACTTATGCCCTTTGGTATATCTTCTTTGGCTAGATATTTAGCTCTTATATAGACTATTTTTTCTTTGTTTGTTTGCTACCAGTGTTTATGTAGGAGTCGGCTTCACACTCCCACATTGTACCTACACTAGATGTATCATTTAGTCCCACTAACCTACTTTTTTGGTCATTTGTTGGACATTACTAAATTATCTTATCCTGTCTTATCTTGTTTCTTCATTCTATGAGTCTGGTCATCTCTTGTTATGTGCCTCTTCACTCACTAGGTAGACTTCCTATTTCTGATCATGTCCATCTAATGACTTAGTCTACTTAGATTTCTTATTTATCCCAGTTTAGGTTTCTTCTTCCTTCAGTTGCTCATTTATAACCCACATACAACCATAAGTCCTTTCTTGTTTACACATTCAAAACCAAATTTATCTAATGCAAGAATATATTTGCCAATATCTCCTTTAGGTAATTTGGTTACTTCTCCCCTATCATTATTTTGCAAGTCAATTTTCGTCTTCTATGATTTTGAAGCTTATATAGGAGGCAACATGACTATAAATAGCAAGGATAGGTTGTTTCCCTATATATGAAGCTCACTAATGCAATGGAAAAAAACATAGTGACATGTTCCTTCAAATATAAGTGTATATCAACAATAAATGGCTAATGTTTTGTGTCTAAATGGTGAAAATGTCTCTTGTAGACACTATGCAGTGACACTGCTTGGCATCACAACAATGTGTTCCTTTAATACAAAAAACCTCATCTCAACTTATAGGTGGGTATTTAGTGCCTCTGAATGGAATTATAACATGGCCCATATAATAGGGGGTGCCTTCATTAAAGACACATTTCTTCATTAGGCATTCATTTGTGAGCGATGAGGTGGCTCTGTTTTCCCTCTTTCCAAAGGTTGTTGGAACGTTTCTTCCAAATAAGATAGATCTATTTTTGTATGTCCATCGACCATAATTGTGTAGGCTGGTAAATAGTTTGACACAAATCACCAAATGCTATTGTCCCTTCCTAATAACTCTTCAAGGACAACATGAGCTACAAAAATCATTAAGTGAATTTAAGCCACTAATCCAAGTTTCAACATGAAATTTTATGCACTTCAATAGTGTGTTGCTAAGTTAAAATAATCTCAAGGCACATGGGATTCTCATCTAATTAAGGCTGGCATCCATAACCATTATTGTGGGCAAGAGAATGATCTACTCATATATGCCACATGTGCCATGAGTAGTCCTTTTCTTCCTCAATGTCATGACCACTGTGTTTTTATAAGCTAGATAGTTGAACTATGATGGCTCATATTTGGAGGATGTATCAAAATCTACCACCCATTGCCCTCTTGTGGATTTCAAGGGAACTATCTGTTAGTTTTACTTGTAGCTCTAATAGTATTCTCCACTAGACCATGGTGCACATAGTCAACAGTTACATCAACATCAGGGTGCTTTCATTGTTAAACCATCGAGCTTGATTTAATGTGTGCATTATTTCTTTAGTTTCTTCAATGCTTTAAACATAATTTTATTTATCAACCAACAAAATGTATATTTGAAATCATGAATAGAAGTAGAAGAGGTACTCAAATAGAATCTCACACATGCACAAGAATTTACCCTGGGGAAACCCTATACAGGGAGAAAAACCCCAACAAACAATCTTCCTTTATTGCAAATAATATGTAAGATCAATTACAATAATCCACCATGAAAATAACTGACTATGTGACCAGAAAACAACAAAACTTCAATGACTTTTATCGTTGATATAAACAACACTATTCATTGTCCTTTATTGCTGATATAGACAACATTGTTCACTATCCTTTATTGTTGATATAGACAACATTGTTCGTTCTACTTTATAGCTGATATAGAAAGCATTATTCGCTATCCTTTACTACTAAGATAGCCAACACTATTCGACTCCTTCATTGCCCTGTCTCCTACACTCTATGCTACATAATAATCTATGTGAGGAAGACAAGGTTGAGCTCTGTATATAAAAGTGTGCAGAGGAGAGGAGAGTGGTCTTTAAAATAGAAGGAGCCTGCATGTCTTTTTTTAACTAGACTCAACTCGAATTAATAACTTGACTTGAGACTAGGCTTGGCTATTGCATGCCACCTCAACATGCAACTCGACATACACCTTGACATGCAACTTGGCATGCAACCTTGACATGCATACAACTTGACATGCAACATGCAACTCAACATGCAACTAGACATGCATGCAATGCAACTCGACATGCAACATTCATGCATGCAATTCGACATGCAAATTGACATGCATGCAACTCAACATGAACATGCAACATGCAACTTGACTTTGACCACTCGAACTAGACATACAATTTATCTTTTACAACTTGAGTTTCACAACTCAGACTAAACACACAATTCGACTTTTACAACTAAGTTAGGAGACTCGAATTTATTTTCATGGTGGATAAAGTTACACGTGCCAACGCACTAGATTGGTACATTTACATTATTTGCGTAAGGAATATTGTTTGTCTCTGGCTCATAGGAATTGTACATTCAACCTAAATTTTTCTAGATGCCTTGACTTTTTCTCATGGCTCTCAAAGCTTGACCAGGTTCACAGAGGTTGTACGTTCCCCTGACTTTTGTACTAGTTTTTCTATGCTCACAGAGGTTTTACATTCCCCTTGGATTTTGCACTAGTCTATTGATGTTCATAGAGGTTGTACATTCCCCCTCACTTTTGCATTAGACTTACATCTTGACTTTTGTCTTAGACTTACAAATCTTCTTCCTTTGCCTTGGCTAGACTCATAAGATAATATAACATCTCATTCATCCCGACTTTTGGTTTGACTCACAGAGGTTGTACGTTCCCCCTGGATTTTTTCAATACCTCACAAGACTGGTTGATTCTCCAAATCTCCCTGGATAGCCTCAGGGTGGCCCACATGGCCTCTCATTGGAGAATGATTGTCGATGCTGTCAAATTTAACATTCATCACAGTCCTATATAGCAGCAGTAATGGAACATTGAGAAGATCCATACAATGCATTGATGGTGGAAAATTGTCTTTGTTCTTGTGAGCGAGAGAGTATGGAGAATTGGTACGGTTATGTAGGAGAGTAGAGGGACAATACGTATGCACAAATCTTAGATCGTTTCCAGTTTTATAACTACAGTACCATGATTAGATTGTTCATATTCAGTTCAGTTCAGTTTAGTTAAGAGTCAGTTTAGGTTTGCATCCATGATCTATTGTTAGGTTTGCAGGCTTGCAAGCTTCAGTTTGTCTTCCAATTGAGGTGCACTTGTATGGCACTCTTATCCATGTATCTAGGGCTCACTAGGTGATTAAACTAGGGTTAGGGTTTCACTAAGTCACCTTGAGTGCTTCATGCATGTGACTAGATACATTGTATATTCCCTCTTCTTGCTATTCTATAAAGGGAGATGCAGGGCACACCAGTGTTGGTTAGCGAGTTTTTGGTTTTGAGCTATTGCAGTGTATTCTCTTCTTTCCATATTCTATAGAAGATATATGTGATTGGGAATTCAGATCTGTGTATTTGCTATTATTATTTTCTCCAATATGTGTTTGTAGATTCTATTAGTCAAAGATTGTTGTTTTAATAGGTTTTAAGCTTTAAAGTTACCTAGGGTTTTAGGGTTGTTATTTGAGTGCAGAATTTGCTTACCATGGTTTGAAAATTAACACAATCCTCATTTCAAAATCCAAACTTTATTAGAAATGATTATAGGGTTTAACCCATATGATCAGTAGTCATATTTAGCTAATAATCTTCATTAGATCTAGTGAGCAACAAATGAAATAATTTTTAGTATTTGTCATCCTTCTTGGTAGTTGTTATGTATTGTGCAAATATTTTTTCATGGATATAGAATTGATAATGACACAGAGAAAATACATCGTAATTTTGAGATCCATAAGAGTGAAAGGATCCAATGGAACCAACCAACGAACCCTAAATCCTATAACAAACAAGGAGATAACAACCAGCACTAGGACAACCTTGGAAAGAGATAACTTGAGTGTAAGTACACTATAGAGACAAATAACACAAAACAAGAGTGTGGGGCTGATCACAAGTGAGCTAGAGAGAGTCTATAAGAGCACTATAGTAAGAAATATAACCAAGAACAATAACAACCAAAAACATGAGAGTGCAATAATATATGTTTCCCGTAGGAGAAAGAATGAATAAGTTTTGCCAATACTGCGAAATTATCAGGAACATCGGGACATTTTTTGAGATTTTGGATAAAATGATAATATCACCCTATTAACCCCTAGATTTTCACCCTTGAAAATATTTAGGGTTAAGAGACAACATGTAGCACTTGTTGGATTACTGAGAGGGGGGTTGAATCAGTAATATCATAATTATAATCCTTTTTCTTCAAATGTTATATCAATGTAGAATTATTATCCAATAATGAGCAATAAGAAATAAACAATCACACACATACACAGTACACCAATGTTTTACGTGGAAACCCAAATCGGGAGAAAACCACGGAAATCTTTTTCTTATATGTCTTGAAGAAATACATTCATTGGAAGCAACAACTTCTTTTTTTTTCCATCTGTAACTAGAAGGAGGCTCCAAACCCCCAGTTTCTCAGGCTACCACCTGAGGGAAGCTTCAACTCCCCAATTCTCTAGCTACTACCAGAAGGAGGGTACAACCCCCTATGTTCTTTGGCTACAACCGGAAGGTGGCTACAGCCACCTGTCCTTGCCCCGTCCTTCCACCTTGAAGTAGAAGTAGAATGATGGAACCACTGTCAACCTGTCATTGTGAGATATACTATTATTCAACTGTATCAACTTGTACCATTGACCTGTATCCAATCTGTACAACTTCCCTATAATCAATCTGTACATGAACTGAACATGTATCCACAAAAACACAACAGATACACGACCTATAGTGATGCATCTCGTGTATGTACGTGCCCTATCTGTTATGCAGTCTGTGTATGCCTTTTGAAACTAGGGTTTCCTTTCACTTGAAAACTTTTGACCCTCTGTAACTTCTTTCACATAGATCTGTAACTTGTCACTGTATCCAGACTGTAACTGTACCTTGTGCATGCATCCTCATACATAACCTCTACTCAAAGGCAAGTATGTCTCTCTCTAGTCATGTGCCATACAGGTATGTGTAATCATGAACAAGTATAATATCCCTCACATGATCTTAGTCATCAACCCCTTTCTGATATTCAAATTCTTAATACATCAATAAATACAAGATCTCAACCATGTACCATAAAACTTTTAGCCATATGCCAAGAAATACATGATGTGCTTCAACAAGAAGTATCAATGATAAATATACCAGCATTGTATTTCTGTAGATATGACTTATACAGAAGATCCCATGTAGCCACTAGTCTCTCTAGGGAGAATACTAAAATCTCCATTTCCATTCCTCATGCATACATCAAAATCCAACTATTCATAGAAATAAGACATACCTTTTGAACCAATGGATGGATCTAATGTATCTAAGCACTCTAGACCTTTCTGGGAGCTTGATCTCAGAATCTAGAACCACTGCATCTTAATCTTCTCAAGTTTCCTGGCTTTATCAACATATACTCACCCTATACACAACCAACCCGCGTACATACTCACCCTATACACAACCAGCCCGTGTACATACGCACCCTATACACAGACAACCCGTGTATGCCTCATAAAATAGGGTTTTCTGTAAATCTGAGAATTTCATCATCAACCCTTTGTACTACTTCAGACGTTCGCCACTTCAGATGTATCCACAAGTATTTACAGGAAGCTTTACACAAGAAAATAGACATACAATATGTACAAGTGTTTTCTTAAAGAGTGAGTTTTTCCTCTTATTTATATCTTCATGTAGCTTTACACTTTCCTTATTTTAGGGCTTCTTCATTTAAAATAAATTCTTTTGCAAATCACTTTGACCCTTGGGGGCTTCTATAAGACTCATGAGGGGTTCTCCAAC
>JASDQU010100971.1:203435-226001 GCA_032191745.1 Picea mariana | reverse complement strand
TGGTCAAGTACTCTGTCGCAGTGATTATGTACATTGCTTCTGTGTGCTTTCCTGGTGGGTTTATAGGTCCTACGAAGTCAATGGCCCATTTCTCAAATGCTTGTAGGGTTGGTTGTGGTGCTAAAGGCATTTCATCTCTTCTGGATGGTTTCCCAATTCTTTGATATGCATCGCAGGCTCTATAATAGTCCTTAGCATCTCTGTGTAAGGTAGGCCACCAAATGCCAGCTCTAAGAACCTTTTGTGTAGTTTATTTCCCTGTGTAGTGTCCTTCTGCAATGCCTTCATGAGCTTCGGAAAGGATCAACGGTTGCTCTGCTTCCATAACACACATCCTTAGTATCTCATCAGGTCCCATCTTGTATAGTTGTCCATTCCTATTGACAGGAACTAGACTATTTATGCAAAGCGGTCATCAATATTTCTAATGGCTAGCAACTGTGTATCCAGCAGTGTATCCTCCAAAATAGTAGGCTCTTCTCCATGTTCCAACCTCAACAAGTGGTCAGGACCTTTGTTCATTCTTCCTAGCTTAACCACGATCTCAATATCATATTCATGAAATAGCCGAAGCCATTTGCATATTCTCCCCCCCAACACTGGCTTGTTGAATAGGTATTTCAGAGTGGAGTGATCAATAAACATTTTAAAGTGTCCTAGCAAGTAGTGGCGGAACTTATGTAGCGCATACACCATGGCTAATCCTTCTCTCTCAGTAGTGGTGTAATTAATCTCTGTTGTTGATAGTTTCCTACTAGCAAAAGCTAACGGGTGGTTGATGTCTCATGTTCCCAGTTGTGCTAACACAACTCCTAATGCAATAGAATATGTATCGACATGCACATGAAATTCTTTGCTCCAATCTGGGAAAAACAGAATAGGTGTAGTAACCATTTTATGTTTCAACATGTCGAAGCTCTGCTGGCATTCTTCTGTCCAGTGAAATTGGCAGTCTTTCTTCAAAAGCTTCTCCATGGGTGTTATAATATGGGCATAGCCTTTAATGAACTTCATGTAATATCCAGTGTGTCCCAGCGCAATGCGCAGCTATTTGACTGGTACTGCATTTGGTTTCAAAGGGATCCTCATCTCTCCCACAAGCCCTTTAATTCCCTTCATATCAGTGAACTTGGTCGGAAACAAGTCCTCATATTCATGCAGTAACTTGGTGATCTTGTCAATAGTGGAAGCATCCCAATAATCTCCAACATTTGCAAGCTTCGGTGTTTACTCTGTTCCAATATCGATGTTCTTGATCTTGATCGGTTGTCCAATAAATGGTAGCTCAACTCCTGGTCCTTCCACATCTCTCTAGCCTTCTGTTTCTACGATGTCCACCTTCCTAGGATCATCATCTTCATCAACATTGATGTTGTAATAGCCTTGCATTTTCTGGAGAGGCGCAATCCGTTCATCCTCTTCTTGTTCTAAAGGGAGGCTACATGCCTCCTCAAATACTTTATGTCCTACAATATGTAATGCTTGATCTATTGAAGGATATTGACTTTCTAATAAGAAGGTAGTTACAAAATTCTGAGTCATACCTTCCCAATCTGTAGTGATGAGGCGCAGCTCTGCTTCAAGGTACCAGTTGATAAGGGTTGTGTCCAGCATGTTAATGAATTTGTGCACCCACTGCTCTTGAGGAATGTTGCTCCAGATTTCCTCACAACTTCGCACATGGTCCTTTGGGAAGCTTCGACCTATGTACCTAACTTTGCAGCCTTCTACTTGCACTGAGAACCATGTTGTCATCAAAGTATGACATTGTACCCATTATGTAATGTTGTTTTTGTGTGTCCCCCACCATCTTTTCGGTGTTGCTTTCAAGGCCTCATCCATTGCCAACAATCTTTGTTGCATTGGTACACTTTCTTCAAAGTCCGACAAGAAGGTTTCTAAAGGATTCAACCCATCAAAGGTGGGTAAGTTACTTACTGTTGTGTTGATCCAACAAACTTATTTGGTTAATATAGCACATCTCCTTGTAGATACTTCGTACATTTTTTTCTGCCAATTCTCCAGTGCTTCTTCGAAATTCAATGAACATGCGTTGTCACTTCGCCAGCTTAAATTCCCATCCGTCGTAGGATCAATGTAATCATGTTGTCTGGCTGTTAATTTGTATATGTTTTCCAGTTCATATGTGCGGTCTTCTTCTCTGATGAGCTTTGTGTATCACTGACCTTCATTGGGATCTAAAGGTGCAATGACCCTAAGGCCATCTCCTTCAAATGTCATTTTTCTTTTCTTTAAATCAACCACAGTGGAATTATTGAAAGCCCAATCAATTCCTAACAGTGCAGGGTAAGGACATCTATCATCAACTATCTCAATTACCTCGAAGTCTGCAAACGTTCTCACTCTATCGATGTCCACAGGGACATGTTCCAATATTCCAAAGGGGCTTACAGCTTGTTTCTTAGCCATCCTAAGCTTGATAGGGGGATCAATCAACTTAGGTTTTCTCATCAGTGCCCAGGTCTGCTTCGTCATGACATTGACTTTCAACCCTAAGTAGAGGACCACATAGTCTATATCATACTCCCTGATTTGAGCATTCAAGTGTAATTCCTTATTTGTCCTTCTCTTCTTCGATAGTTGATGTATTGCTTTATTCAGTAAAGGATCTACACTTCCTATCTCATACTGTCTGACCAAATTTTGAATTTCCTGTATGGATTTCTCATCTTTGATTAGCTCTATAAAAGTATACAAGAAACTGACAAGTTTACTTACCTCTTTTCCATCTCCGAGCAAAGAAGATTGATCAAATGTTGGAGGCATTCCACATTCTCTTACTTTTGGTCGTGTCTTCGATGAAGAGCCTTGGTCCCTCCTGAATTCTTTTCTTGCCTCCTCAAACATTTGTCTTTCTTTCTTTGCATCAAACACTTGTGTCTTCTCTGTATCTTTCTGACTCCTAATTCTTCTATAGTCTTTCCTTGGATCACCATGTCCTCTCCTGTAATAACGCCTCCTCTAGTGATAATAGTGACTCTAGGATCTTCTCCACGAGGTTCTTATTTGATTAGTTGTATTTGCAGGTTCTGTTGAGGTCCCCGTCTCTCCTAAAGTTTAGCCAACAATGTTAGACATTCCTCAATAACATGCTTAAAGGAGTTGTAATTGTTGCAAGTGGTACAAGGGTTCTAACAGTCCCTTGCCAAGTGTCCTAGATGTACATAATTATAATAGATTATCTATCCTCGACCTCGACCCAAACCTCCTCTGAATCCTCTTCCTCTGAATCCACCGCAAGGATTGAAGTTTCCTCTCCCAAGGGAGTTATACTGTGCATTGCTTCCTTCTTGTTGTACTTCGCCTTGAATTTTGTATATATCCCTTGACCTTTCATGCATGAGGTCATAAACCCTACAATCTCAATCATCATGCCCCACAGACTTACAGAACGTGCAATAAAAATTTGTGGGTGTCTGAACATATTTTTGCATGTAATAGCACTCACCAGGGCAATGTCTATTTCTACATACCTCGTACCAAGGTAGGGTAACTTGCTTCAAAGGGCTCAGAGATCCAGAGGCCAGGTATTCATGGAATAGGGGACAATTTTCCTTGTCATGGCCTTCTAATTTGCATTTGACACACCAGATGTCTTCTCTTTTTTCTTCTCCTTTGTCTTTCTTCATATCTTCGACCTACAGAGACAAAATTGTTAGCCGACTCAAGATTAGACTCATACCTGAGTTGGATTCTCCCATAGGGGTTGATTCTAGCTTCATAGCGATCTCCAGCGCCTCAGCCTGTGAAGCAATCTTTTGTTGCATCAGAGGAACTTTGATGTGTGGTAAGAGAGCAGCAATGAACCATTCCTTGTTCTGCTCATCTGGGATTTGAAAACTCAGGTGGCCTGTCAAGGTCTTAAATCTTTGATCGAACTCCCATATAGGTTCAACTATTATGTACTTGATTTCTTTTAGTTCTGTAATGCACTGCGATTCTGAATCAGGTTTCTTGAATTCAGCAATTAGCAAAGTCTTAATGGCATTCAGTGGTTTAAGTTCATATCCTTGGACAAATTTTATGTACCAGCTAAGTGCGCGATCTCTTAGGGTAGTACTAAACTGAGCTCCTTTGACATCTTCATCAGTGATATTCTTAATACTCCACACGGCTTCATAGAGAAACCAGTGTTGTTCAGGGTCTTCAAATCCATCTCCTCTAAAGGTGGGTAACCTCATCTCATTTTCCATAGATCTTCCTAGGTTTCCTGACTGAGTATGTGGTGGGCTACTAGTGACAATTCTCTAAATGCTCAAGTGACTCTGATTACTCTGATTGCTTAATGCTACTGAATCAACAGGAGGAGTAATAGTACTTACTTCAATAGTCTGCATAGTTCCTGAAGTTTTTGGCTCTTCCCGGTGAGGTTCCTCAGTCTTTCCTTCCTCTGCCCTAGTGGGTTCTGAAAGTTCTTCATCCGTCAGATCTACCTCTTCTCCACTATAGAAACCCTCATCCCCGTAGTTCTGCCTAAACAGGTTCACAAGAGGAACTTCTCTGAACGCTCTCCCACTACGTGTATGTCCAGACTCTGTGTCATTGTCGTTGTCTAAATTCTTGAACATTAGCCTTTTCCAATCTGGTCAATCTACTATATCTTCAAGATGTTCTTCTCATGCAATAGCATCTTGATCCTCAACTTTAGAAAGTGTACAAATTTTCCTCTGGGCCCCTTGAAGAAATATCTCTCGACTTGGCTATATGAATCTACTCTGTCAACAACAAACTCGGTTATGTACCCTCCAATGGTGTTATCAAACCAGTGATCTACTGCTCTTGACACGGCGTTATCGACTCTCTTGAAATTATTGATCAACATCGGTGTCCAAACCATAAGAGGTCTAGGTCTGATCTCAAACTGGGTATCTTCTAACCTAGCTAACCACTCATATAGCTCTTGATGGATCCCTCCAAAGAAAATATTGTATATATCAATTAAGATATATCTTCCTAACCAATCCTCTGTATTAAGACTAGGGTTCTTGTTCTGGGCTTCAACGAAGTCCTTTTCTTGATCTTCTATCCACTTTTGAATCTTTGTCTTTGATGGAAACCACCTTGACATTCCCTCAAGAAGATTCTGGTCCCGACAACAGAACCATTTGTTGGCACAGGGGAAGACCCAGGGTTTAGCTCCAAGAGCGCACCAACAAGCCCTAACTACTGGCCCTTTCGGCAACACCTGCGAGGCAGATGTAGTCTCACCCGAAGTAGCTATGGGGGGTTGCAGGACAGATATGTCTACAACCAAGGGAAGTATCAAGTGGATCTAATACAAGAACAACACATCATTTATATATCAAGTACCCTCTTAGATATACTTCGTACAACTATCTATCAAATCTAACACAATAATGCAAATAGCAATATATCAAATGACAAAGAATAGAGCATCAATCACACACACAACATAATATATACGTGGTTCACCCTCTCTCTAGGGCTATGTCCATAGAAATGTGCTTTATAATATATTAAGATGAAATATACAGTTCTTGTCTACGCTCTTAGCTAGCAGATCTTCTTTCTTCTCCTCTCTGTCTCTCCCCTTCCCGCGCACCCAGCTGCAGGACTGATCTCCGCACCCAGCTGAAGATCTTACAATACCCGAAGGCTCTTACACTTAGCACTTCTCTCTCACACAACAATAATTGCTCACACCAATAACAAAACTAGAACAAGCAATACCAACAACCCATCCCAGGTCCTTTAGACCTCTATTTATACATTACAATAGTTCTCAGACACCCTTAGGTTAAAACCTATGTGTCAAAACCCTAGATCCATAAACCCTAGGTGTCTAAAACCCTAGGTCAACTTGACTCGCGTTTTCAGGGCTTCGTCAACCTGTCTTTCCTTCCTTCTCATGCAGTGCTCCAAAGCATCCAATGGTGGCTATTTCCACTTGTTGAGTTGTCCATGAGCCATCTTCCTTGCTGGTCTATCATCCTCGATCTCCTCGTCCAAGCATCCAATGGTGGCTATTTCCACTTGTTGAGTTGTCCATGAGACATCTTCCTTGCTGGTCTATCATCCTCGATCTCCTCGTCCAACGACTTGCTTTCTCTTACTTCGCTCCGTCTTTTATGCTCTTTTGCTCACTTTGACCCAATAACAGTCACTGTGTCTTCCGTGCAGTTCACATTTTGCCTTTTCTTCCTTAGTATTTTCTTGCTTCCATAAACAAGGGTCAACACTTGTCCTCTCAAGGTCAATGTTGGCTCCGACAATCTTAACATCTTGTGGAAGACCTGAGGTGACAAAGAAACAGGAGAATCATCGTGCAATTGAATAATTCTTTGGCTTGAAATATATTTTTCGGCGCACCAAGAGACCACCTCCTTACAATAAAAAACCTCAGGGATACATCTTGCATGAGCGATTCCAAAGGTCCAACTCAATTTGTTTTGGGTGGAACGGGATGAATAGTAAGAGTATGCCTTGGACCAATGGAATTTTTGGTCCTCACGTCCGAAGATATTCAATGTATCTCCACAGAACTATTGTCGAGTTGCTGCCATAAGTTTACGAGAATGTTCGTTTAATCCAGACGATGTTTGAAATGAAGAGTTGGAAGGGATAATATAACCCTCCACAAATCTTGGTCCAATGTGTGTAAATGGGAGATCTCCTCGAGCCTTTCACTCATTAATGACAATCTCGACGGTTGTTGCATAATGAGATGTTAGCATTAAAGACTAGTAATTGCATACCTAGAAGTACGAAGATGGCGGGTACGGAGAAGAGAACTTAAGGATTGGAGATTTCGTGAATGCATCAACGCGATGACCCGCGAAAGACATTCCATGTTTTTTTATTTGAAAAATGAGAAGGGATAATATAACTCTCCGCGTATATTGGTTTAATGCATATTAATGGGAGATATCCTCGAGCGTTTCTCTCATTAATGACAATGTTGACAGCTCCTGCATGATGAGATGTTAGCATCAAAGGTTACTAATTGCATATTTAGAAAGAAGTATGAAGGTCGTGGGGATCTGAAAGAGCAATTAAGGAGTGGCTAATTATTGAAAGCAGTCGGGTGGGCTTCAAAACAGGGTTACAAGGTACAACCATTAGAGGTGAGGGCCCAAGGGTCAAATTGTATGTCTCAGAAGTTTTTGAGTGCAAAACACATAACACAGAAGAGGGCATGATGGGACAATCCAGAGGTCAATTTGTATATTGTAGAACTTCGGGTACTGTTTGCATGCCACATAACAATGGAAGCGCAATCGTGAGCCCGCCTGTCCAGGAACCCGCAATCGAAAAAGTGGCCTAAGTATGGAATAGGGAAACGATAGGTCGGACTCATTTTTTCTAATATATTGAAATTTATAATAGATATCCCATTACCTGGAAAGATCTTTTCTGCATGTTTTTGGGCAAGTTGTGTAGCGATAGTCAATGTGATTGTCTCTTTGAGCCTTTTGATTTTTAATGATGGTCTATACGATTGTTGCATGATGAATTGTTAGCATTAAACCTTGGTTGTTGCATACTTTGAAAGAAGTGCGAAGGTGGTGGGCACAATAAACAGTGACTAAGAATTGGAGATTTCGTGAACCTGCCAACCCGAGGATCCGTGAAAGAGATTCCATGAAATGGGAAAGTATGGAAAGCGATCAGACATGCTTCAAACTAGGGTGACAATGGTTCCCCAAGAGACGTGACTTCCTGAGGGTCAAATTGTATGTCTCGAAACTTTTGAGTGCAAAATGCGTAACATGGAAGAGGGGATAATATGGGAGTCAGGTGGTCAATTTGTATGTCGCAGAAGTGTGGGAGATCTCCTCGATCCTTTTTCTCATTAATGGAAATGTTTAAGGTTCCTACATGGTGAAGTGTTAGCATTAAAGATTACTAATTTCATATCTAGAAAGAAGTATGAAGGTGGTGGGGACAGGGAACAACAATTAAGGAATGGCTAATTATCGAAAGCGGTCGGTCGGGCTTCAAAATAGGGTTACAAGATACAACCAACAGAGGTGAGGGCCTGAGGGAAAAATTGTATCTCTCGGAAGTGTTGACCGCAGAATGTGTAACATGGAAGATGGCATGATGGTTCATTCCTGCGGACAAATTGTATATCGCGGAACTCCGGGTACTGCTTGCTAGTTGCGGAACATTGGAAACACAATCTTGAGCCCGCTAGTGCGGGAACCCGCAATCGAAAAAGTGTCTAAGTATGGAACATGGAAATGGTAGTTCAAACACATTACAAAGTGGTTGCAACATGTGCAACCATGGAAATGTACCACATCATGAACATACATCCAACTTGCGTCTAAGTATTGAAAGGAACGACGGACGGTCGGTCTCATGACAGGGCATTCCAGCGGATAAATTGTATATCGCGGAACCCTGGGTACTGTTTGCAAGTTGTGGAAGATTCGAAACACAATTTTGAGCCCATTAGTGTGGGAACCCGCAATCAAAAAAGTGTCTAACAATGGAATAGGGAAATGGTGGCCCGGACTTGTTTTCTCTAATATATTGAAATTTGTAATAACTTTCCCATTACTTGGCAAGATCTTTTATGCATGTTTCTGGACAAGTTGTGTAGGGATAGTCAGTGTGACTGTCTCCTCGAGGGTTTTGCTTATTAATGATGATATTTACGATTGTTGCATGATGAACTCTTAGCATTAAACCTTTGTTGTTTCATATTTGGAAAGAAGTACAAAGGTGGTCAGCATAGGAAACGGTGACTAGGAATTGGATATTTTGTGAACCCGTCAACCCGAGGATCCAAAATAGGGTGATAAGGTTTCCCCAGAAGACGTGAGGCCCCAACAGTCAAATTGTATCACTCAGAACAATTGAATGCATAATGTGTAATACGAAAGAGGGGACTATGTGGGATTCTAGAAATCAACTTGTATATCGCGAAGGTTCGGATGTTGTTTGTAGGTCACAAAACGATGGAAGTGCAATCTAGAGGCCAAAATAATTAGTGTGTATTAGGAAGGGCGTGAATGTGGCGAGGATGGAAGGGAACCATAAATGGTTTGAAACTTTTTATGAACACAGGTAAAGTGAAGCTTGCGAGTTGGAGGAGCCCAAGGTTGAATTGTAGATCATGAATTTTTTGGGTGCAATATGTGTATCACGGAACAGGTGGAAAATTTTGGCTAAGTATGGAAAGGAACGACGGTCATTCTAAGTACTATAAATGGAGTTTTAATGTGTGTTAATGGGATATGTCCTCGAGGTTTTTTTCTTGTTAATGGCAATTGTTTCGTACCAATGTGTTCAATTGTCACTAGTAAAACCATAATTAATGTGCATTGGGAAGGGCGCGAAGGTAGTGGGGATGGAAGACAACGATAGATTCTTTGAAACTTTTGTGAACCCGGGTAGAGTGAAGCTTGTGATTTCGAGGATTCCGGGGTGGAATTGTAGATCATGAAAGTTTTGAGTGCAATATGTATATCACGAAACAAGCATCAGCAGAGTTCAATAGCACCAACCCCAGAAACTGCGGCCGTAAAATTGGCTAAGTATGGAAAGGAACGACGGTCAGTCGGACTCGTCATGTGAGGATATAGATGGCGATGAATATCTGCCAACCCGAGAACCCGCGATTATAGAAAGGAGACTAAGTGTATAACCAGGAAGGGATAATAAATGGGAAGAAGAAAAGGGAAAAAGGGGTAAGTATCTCACAGAAAAACATCTACTATTCATTTATTAATGCCAATATTTTCAAACCCCTGGTGATTTCTCACTAGTAAAAGCATAAATTGCAGATCACATAATTTTTTGGGTGCAAGATGTCTATGTTCGAACAAGGGGCATAAGTGTTTGATAGCACTAACCCGGGACCCGATGGTCAGATAATTGGCTAAGTATTGAAAGGGACCGCGGTTGGTTGGACTCATGATGTGAAGATATAGATGAAGATGAGCATCTGCCAATCCTCCAACCTGGGAAGCCATGATCATATAAATGCGACTAAATATAGAACCACTAAGGGATAATAGAGGGGAAGAAAACAAGGGAAAAACATGTAAGTATATAGAATGGGAAACAAAGGGAGAAACAAGCATTTGGTCTCAGCTATGTAATATACTTGGGGGTAGACAAAGACAACTTCAAGTTTAATGAGAATTTGTTTATATTTATTCCAATAGTATTCATATTAATATATCTTAATAGATTATTTGTGGTCCAAATGTAAAGCATCTTCCAACTTGTAGGGTCTTTTTCGGTTTGCAAATTTCGTTGAAACCCATAAGCAATAGAAAGAACAAATAATATTTATATATATATGAAATAACATTTTCTATATGCACGGATATTATCAAATAGAAGAAGTTGTAATATATCCACAATATTGAACAAGAACATGACGTCAACACCTGAGTTGCCTTGTTGAAATAGAGTCATTAATTCATTATATTTATAGGACCCTGAAGAATGAAAGAAGAATGGGTCCACCCATTTCTATCTTAAGTATAGGGTGGGTGCCACATAACTATGTCCTATCACAAATTATTCTTCCACGTAAAATGTAAGGAGCGAATAGAGTAGCTTTTATTTAAATCGAAGTGTTGGGCAACAGAAAAAAAAAAAAAATTGTCATGCATGTTTAACCATGGATCAAAGAGCGTCTTAAATTCTTGTAGAAAGATGTTGAATTCATCTCTCAATAACAATACAGGCAAATGAGTCAATTTAAAAAATAAAAAATAAAAAACAACATCAGACATTGGAAAACACCATACAAAAACCTCAAATATTCTATATTCAGATAAATCGGGTTACAAAATACATCTGAGATTATTTCCCACAATAGATATCTTGAAATAGTTCAGCAGCTATTCTCTGAAATTTAAATGTGTTTTCCATAATGACTATGATTGGGGCTCTCGCGGAAAAAAAAAAAAAGCAAATATGTACAAGAATCAAGCATGTAAACAATGTTTTATAGATTTCAACTTGATCATCAAATGCTTGCCTGGTTAAAAACAACGAGTTGAATATCAATTTTGGGTTTTGGACTTCATTAGTGCTACTAGCTAGATCTATCCCAACTTCTTGAATAGTTTGTCTCTTCTATATATGGCATGCCTGCATTAGCTTTTTATTCAACATTGCATACTTTTCTAAGTGTTAATTTCCCTCTATCATCGAAAACTTGGGGTTTAAGGTGCCTTCCTTGTAATGTTCCTGGTCATCGACATCTGAGACAACTTAGAGATGTGATCCAGGCCCAATTCAAAGACGAGGGAGTGGTTTTATGTGACGTTGACTTTGGGGGGGAAAATCATGTTATCAAACAAAAGCTAAGACAAAATAAATTCAAGTATGTTGTGACTGGTATTCTCCCTATATTCGATCATCTGTTTGGTTGAAAGGCTTGCCTGAAGATTTGTATATTGAATTTCTTTGTTTTATTGTTGTAAATTGGAAGGGATGTTCAAGTCACCTGCAAAATGATCCTCTGTTGAAGTATATAGCTTCTTCCAACAACATAGATTTGGAAAGTGTATCAAATGATGCAGATCACACCAAAATATATCTTTCGTCATAAGGGTGGCAGACATTGTGCCTCACAAAATGGTCTGGAATATTTAGAAGTGATGTCAAATATTACTCTATGCCCAAATATACTCAGAAGCAAATTATAAATTTGGATCCTCACGAGGATGAGAAACTGTATGCGTTTTTGAATCAACATTCTAAAATTACAAAACCTTTTATGACAAAGTTGTAACAAACTTGACAACCAACCAACTTCTATCTCAAAGATTGTTGAGAGACCTTTGGATGTAGTAACAAACTCGACATGCAATCAAATTTCGATCACTACTAGTACTAATTTCAAGTGTAACAATTCGTGACCCCAGGCTCCAGGTAGCTTCAGCTTCAGGCATCCACACTGGTGGTGACTCTAGGCTCCAAATAGCTTCAACTTTGGACATCGACACTGGTGGTGGCAATGGGAACATTTCCATTGATTGTAGGGAGGTAATGCAGTGAAAAAGCAGGCATGTCATTGTCAAAGCACTTAGACTGCGGGATTTTTGGACCTGCAAAGAGCATCGACTTTAGTGTTGCTTTGTCACGACAATTAAAATGTTGTTGTGAGTCCATAAATATTTGGAGGTTGGGTGTCCTGTGCGATGATGACCTCGACATTAGGTACATGTCATACATCCATTATCTGACATTGCAGTGTTAATGTGATTTCCATAGTCGACGACGACTCGATTGCATTGGCACAAGCAATATTAATTGTGTGATTAGTTAACATCCTTGAAGGACGTGAATCACAAACAACTCCTGAAACTTTTCGAACAACCATCTGTTTAAAAAACACACTCTTTTATATTTTAAGAGATAAGAAATTTTATTTTCTATGTCTAACATTAGGTTGCACACATAAACCTTTTTAACTTAACTAAAATTAATATATAGTCAACTCAGATCCCTGGAAGCGATCAAATTCCCTAGAGCTATTTTATTTCCATCATGTTGGTTGGGATAGAAGGATCCACCACTAGGACAAAGAAAGAAGGTAGCAATAAAAGCACCTGCGTAAATGCAATATGGTGATGGAAGCACCATATGACCAGGAAGGCACTCTATCCTTATCGATCTTTGATTCTAATGAACAACTCGAGAGGTGCTTGTGGTGAGGCCATGACGATTTATTTGATCCAGACAAGGCAATACTTCAAGCATCGAGAAATTTTCATTTTTTTCAAATATCGGATCTACTGCAACAAAAGAAATGCATTCTCCTTATTCAAAGCAAGGGAAACAACAAGAAGATTGATATTCAGTGAAAAAATCTCTGGAATATCCTACTACATCAAGGTCTCTTCTAAATAATGAAACAAAAATGATTACATGAAGGTGGTAGTAAAAGGTGATCTTCAGAAACCAAATCATACCTGCACACGTCAAACTTCTTGCAGAAGGTGGTAGTATAAAGTAATCTTCAGAAAGTGTTGTAAAGTCCATAATCCAGAATTCCTTCCCATTAACTTTTCACAGTTACATGTCAATGCAAGCATCATAAAATTTTGAGAGCCTCCTTCCCTGGTTATATACCCTGTTAAATTATGAGCTTGATTTCTTATGCAGATTAACTCTTTTATTTTCTTCAACACTTTGATTCCAACTTAATACACTTCAACAATACCAAATCATAATCGAATAGCAATAACTATGTAGATAAGTAAGCATGCACATCAACATCACATATATCCTAGGGAAACCCTGTACAGGGAGAAAAACCCCAACAAACGATATTCCTTTATTGCATTAATAATGTAAGATCTCTTACAAATATCCACCATGAATGTTCTACTCTTAAAGAGCTTGCCAAGATGACTCTGACCTGAAAAAGACCTACAATACCTTGCTTAAATACACCTCTGATATGTTGCCTCTATTGTTGATATACAACACTGATATGTTGCTTTGGTATGTTTCCTCTTTATCACTAATATGTGCCTCTATTGCTTCACCCTTAACCTGCATATCAAAATTGTGTTGAAGAGAGGGTTCGACCTCTGCTTATATAGGCTGAAGAGGGGAAGAGGAGAGGCTCGAAATAGTAACATGTTTGTATGAGTTAATCATAACTAAAATTCATACTTTAGTTTGAACTTAGAACTAGACTTGAGACTGGTTACAACTCAACATTATACTTTAGTTTGAAAATAGAACTAGACTTGAGATTGGTATGCTTTAGTTCGAAAATAGAACTAGAATTAAGACTTTAGTTGCAACTCAACATTACACTTTAGTTCTAAAATAGAACTAGACTTAATACTTTAGTTGCAACTCAACATTATACTTTAGTTCTAAAATAGAACTAGACTTAAGACTTTAGTTGCAACTCAACATTATACTTTAGTTCTAAAATAGAACTAGACTTAAGACTTTAGTTGCAACTCAACATTACACTTTAGTTCTAAAATAGAACTAGACTTAAGACTTCAGTTACAACTCAACATTACACTTTTAGTTCTAAAATAGAACTAGACTTGAGACTTCAGTTACAACTTGACTCTTTACAAGGCAATTCGAAATTCTCTTCATGGTGGATAATGTTACACGTGCCAACGCACTAGATCAATACATTTATATCATTTGAAATATTAGGAATATCGTTTGTTTCTAGCTCATAGGAATTTTATATTCAACCTAAATTTTGCTAGATGGATTGACTTTTTCTCATGGATCACAAGGTTTGACTAGGCTCACAGAGGTTGTATGTTCCCCTTGACTTTTGCACTAGTCTGTCTATGCTCACAAAGGTTGTACATTCCCCCTGACTTTTGCACTAGACTGTCTATGCTCACAGAGGTTGTATGTTCCCCCTAACTTTTGCATTAGACTCACATATCATCTCTTTCGTCCTGACTTTTGGTTTGACTCACAKAGGTTGTACGTTCCCCCTGGCTTTTTTCAATACCTCACAAGACTGGTTGATTCTCTAAATCTCCCTGGCTAGCCTCAGGGTGGCCCATATGGCCTCTCATTGGAGAATGGTTGTCGACGCTGCCAAATTTAACAC
This sequence comes from Picea mariana, assembly GCA_032191745.1. Lineage (NCBI taxonomy): Eukaryota > Viridiplantae > Streptophyta > Pinopsida > Pinales > Pinaceae > Picea > Picea mariana. The sequence goes on along the minus strand of JASDQU010100971.1, from coordinate 211,438 downwards.
TCCCTCTCAGCGAGGGAATCATTCTCAGCCACACCAAGCTTGCCTCTCAGCTGCATAAACTGTCTCGAGTTAGAGGCTTGGTCAGGATATCAGCTACCTGCTCGCTCATGGCTATGTACTATAACTTTACAGTTTTTCTCTGGACCAAGTCTCAGATGTAGTGGTACCTCATGTCAATATGTTTTGACATCTCGTGAAATACCAGGTTCTTTGTCAATTTTATGCAACTTTGATTATCAGAGTGAATCGTCGTCGTCTCTAGCTTGTCACCAAACAACCCATAAACCAATTTTCTGAGCCATATTGCTTCCTTTCTAGCATCACTTGCTGCAATGTACTCAACCTCTGTTGTACTATGTGTAATGGATCCTTGCTTCCGGCTTTACCAAGAGATCATAGCGGATCCTAAGCTGAAGCAGTATCTAGAAGTACTTTTATGATCCATCGGGCTTCCTTCCCAATCAACATCTGCATACCCATGCATAAATAAACTACCATTGGATGTATATCTCAGACCATAAGTAATGATCCCTCTAAGACATCTCAAGATGTGCTTTGCTACCACCCAGTGTTTCCGTCTCGGTTCAGTCATGAACTGACTCATTGCAATCACTGCATAGCATATATCTGGCCTAGTGTGGATCACATACATCAATGATCCAATCAGTTGCCTATACATGGTGGGATCCACCAAATTTGAACCTGTATCAGAATCATGCAACTTTCTCAAGTTGGTAATCATCAGAGTAGACATGGATTTTCAATCCATCATACCAAACTTGTTTAGTACATCCACTGTGTATTTTCCTTGTGCCAGAAATATCTCACCCTATCTTTGCCACACTTCTAATCCTAGGAAGTAATGCATCAAGCCTAAGTATTTCATCTCGAATTCTGAGGTTAGATACCTCTTACACCAGGATATTAGCCCTCCACCTCCTGTTAGAAAGAGATCATCAACATATATGATTAGTATAATAGGACGGTTACCTCTTACCTTGAAGTACAGATTTGCATCAACATGACTTTTCTAAAATCCCAAGCTTTTAAGAAATCCACCAATCATGTCATACCAAACTCTGGGAGCCTGCTTAAGACCATACAAGGCCTTCCTTAGCTTGCATACATGAGTGCCTTTGTTATGCAATATAAAACCATTTGATTTTTCCACAAAGACCTCATGTTCAATCTTTCCATTCAAGAATATTGTTTTTACATCAATCTGATGTAGCTTCCCACCAAGAATGGAAGCTAAAGCAATAATAGTTCGAATGGAGGTATACCTGGATACAGGGGAAAAAGTATCTTTGTAGTCGATTCCTTCTTTCTGATTGAAGCATCTGGCTACTAATATTTCTTTGAACATTTCCACACTTCCATTAGCTGCATGTTTGATCTTATAGTTCCATTTGGAAGAAACCATTGATTTGTCTTTTGGCCTCGGCACAATGTCCCAAACATTGTTCTTTATAATATACTTGTATTCCTCAAGCATGGCATCCTTCCATACTTGTAATTTATCTACTTCTTCAAATGAAGAATGTTTGGCATCACTAATGTTGCTCATCGGTGCAACATAGCCTCCAAACCTATGAGGCCTCTTCCTTTCCTTGAAAGTTCCTTTGGGAGTAGCTATCCTTTCTTCTTCCTGCATTATTTCTTTAAGACACTCTGGCTTCCTTTTGGCTGGAGGTTCTTCAAGAGTTATTTCTAACACTTCAGTAGGTTCTAGGGGCTCATTACTTGGACCTTCACGAGGTTCCTCCCTCTAATCATCTGACTCTTCATTTTTAGAAGAGGGTGAAGCTGGTTGAATTGCTTTTGATTCCTGTTGAAGCTCTCTAGATTTATTAAATGTGGATTCTTCATGGAAAGTCACATCTCTGCTTACCTCTATTTTCCGTTGACCTGGTACATAAATCTTGTAAGCCTTGGAGTTCTCACTATACCCCACAAAACCCTATTCTTGCCTAAGGGTTCCATCTTTGTCCTCTTTTCCTTAGGGACATCAATATACACAGGATATCCAAATATCCTTAGATGCCCTACTTCAGGTTTGATCCATGAGAATACCTCTTCATAATTTGTGTCCTTCAAGATAACATGTGGACACCTTTTCTGAATATACACGGCAGTGGAGGTAGCTTTTGCCCATAAAGAATTTGGAAGATCCTGGCCAAACATCATTGTTTTCATTGCCTCACAAATTGTCCTATTTTTCCTCTCAACAACTCCATTTTGTTGAGGGTTATATGGCATGGTCAATTGTCTCTTGATTCCTGCTGACTTGCATAAATCCTCAAACTGGAGAGATTCAAACTCTCCTCCATTGTTTGTTCTAAGAATTCTTATGTGTTTCCCTGCCTGCTTCTCAATAAAGGCTTTCTACTCTTTGAATTTATCAAATGTGTCACTTTTAGATTTAAGGAAATATATCCAACATTTTCTTGAGTAATCATCAATAAAAATGACATAATACAAACAACCATTGAGTGAGGGAGATGACATGGGACCACATACATTAGAATGAACCAGATCTAAGATGTCCTGAGCTCTGTTGTCACTACTAGGAAATGATTTCTTTGTATTTTTACCTAGCATGCATCCCTTACAAATTTCATTTTTACTAAGAGAAATAGAGGCATGCCACATACCATGTTTTGTAGATATGGAAGAGCTCTGTAATGTAGATCTCCAAGTCTTATGTGCCACAACTAGCTGGATATAGTTGCATCATGAGCCAATGCCCAAACTGAATGTCTTGACACGACGTACAATCCTCCACTACGAGTTCCAAAGGGTTGTGTTGTACTTAAGTGGCCACCTTTATCCCATAGTAGTGCCTTCCTATCCTTGAATATCACCCAATATCCCTTGTCCTCAAGGGTTGCAACTAATAGTAGATTATTCTTGATCCCTGAAACATATAATACTTCATAAACATGAAGTCTAGCCCCAGATTCCAATCTGAAGGAGATAGAGCCTACTCCCTCTATCTTGTAACATTTGTCATCCCCAAGATCAACATGCTCTGCAAAATATTTTGTCTCGAAATATGAGAGGATCTCCTTGAACCATGTCATGTGCTTTGATGCACCACTATCTACTAACCAAGTTTTCGGCCCCGTGAAAACTGAACTGGATAAATAAGAAACCAAGTAATATTCTTTTCTATTTTCTTTCTCATTAGAAGGACTTTTCTTATTTCTTTTGGATTCATCATCCTCAATAGTTGAGGCATGATGTTTCCCTTTCCTAGGATTTCTTTCTAAACCAACAATATTTAGCAAAACGACCCAACTTATTACAACTAAAGCATTTAATCTTAATCTTATATGTATCGATATTCTTTCCTTTGAATGTACCTTTGGTGTTTGGCTTCCTCTGAGAGCCTTTCTGGAAAGTGCATTTCTTCTTTCCCTTGAATCTTGATGCTAAAGCTGAGTGCTCTTCTTTCGTTGGCTCACTCCTGGTAGTTGTGTGACTCTCCTCCTGGAGGCAATCATGTCATAACCTTTCAAGTGTGGGTTGAATCTCTCTCTGACTTACACTGGATAATAAGGTCTCCCATGAAGAAGGAAGACCGTAAAAAATGGCCTACACTAAATCATCATCGTCCACTGTCACCCCTGTGACCAAAAGCTAATCTCTGATCTGGGATATCCCGGAACAAAAAGATGCCACTAATTGACCTTTCTCCATCTTCAAATACTTAATATTTTGCTTAAGTGTCCTCTTCTGACTTGGAGCATGTTTCTCATACAGATTCACCAAGGTATCCATACAGTCCTTGGCAATCATTAACGAATTCATTGCAGGAATTGTATTGTCTTTGACTAAGTCAAAGATGATTTGCTTGGCCTTTGCTTGAAGCTTCCTGAAGGTCGCTCTTCCTGCATTATTCATGGGTTCCTCCACCACTGTGGTCACATACTGCTCAAGATCATGCTCTTGCAAGATATTTGTTATCCAGAGCTTCCACACATTGAAGTTTGTAGATCCTTTGAGCCTATCCTTGGCCCTAACTGAAATGGAGGATGCCATGGACTTCACACTGGAAACTTAATCAAACTAGCTTGGATCTATGTGTACCTTCTGCTACACTTCAACACATTTAACACACCCTAAGCTCTGATACCATGTTAAATTATGATCTTGATTTCTTATGTGGATTAATTCTTTTATTTTTTTCAACACTTTGATTCCATCTTAATACACTTCAACAATACCAAATCATAATCGAATAGAAATAACTATGTAGATAAGTAAGCATGCACATCAACAACACATATACCCTGGGGAAACCCTATACAGGGAGAAAAACCCCAGCAAACGATATTCCTTTATTGCATTAATAATGTAATATCTCTTAGAAATATCCACCATGAATGTTATGCTCTTAAAGAGCTTGCCAAGATGACTTTGACCTGACAAAGACCTACAATACCTTGATGAAATACACCTCTGATATGTTGTCTCTATTGTTGATATACAACACTGATATGTTGCTTTGGTATGTTGCCTCTTTATCACTGATATGTGCCTCTATTGCTTCACCCTTAACCTGCATTTCAAAACTGTGTTGAAGAGAGGGTTCGACCTCTTCTTATATAGGTTGAAGAGGGAAAGAGGCGAGCCTCGAAATAGTAACTTGTTTGCATGATTTAATCATAACTCAGCTTCATACTTTAGTTCGAACTTATAACTAGACTTGAGACTGGTTACAACTCAACATTATACTTTGGTTTGAAAATAGAACTAAACTTGAGACCGGTATGCTTTAGTTCGAAAATAGAACTAGACTTGAGACTTTAGTTGCAACTCAACATTACACTTTAGTTCTAAAATAGAACTAGACTTAAGACTTTAGTTGCAACTCAACATTATACTTTAGTTCTAAAATAAAACTAGACTTAAGACTTTAGTTGCAACTCAACATTACACTTTAGTTCTAAAATAGAACTAGACTTAAGACTTCAGTTACAACTCAACATTACGCTTTTAGTTCTAAAATAGAACTGGAATTGAGACTTCAATTACAACTCGACTCTTTACAAGGCAATTCGAAATTATCTTCATGGTGGATAATGTTACACGTGCCAACGCACTAGATCAATACATTTATATCATTTGTAATATTAGGAATATCATTTGTTTCTAGCTCATAAGTATTATATATTCAACCTAACTTTTGCTAGATGCCTTGACTTTTGCTCATGGCTCACAAGGTTTGACTAGGCTCACAGAGGTTGTATGTTCCCCCTGACTTTTTAAATAGCTTGTCTAAGCTCACATAGGTTGTACGTTCCCCCTAAATTTTGCACTAGACTGTTTATGCTCACAGAGGTTGTACGTTCCCCCTCACTTTTGCATTAGACTCACATAGCATCTTGTTTGTCCTTACTTTTGGTTTGACTCACAGAGGTTGTACGTTCCCCCTGGATTTTTTCAATGCCTCACAAGACTGGTTGATTCTCCAAATCTCCCTGGATAGCCTCAGGGTGGCCCATATGGCCTCTCATTGGAGAATGACTATCGATGTTGCCAAATTTAACATACCCACCTTCAACTACCAAGAGAATATTCTTGCAAAGAGTGGCAAGATCTTCGACCTAGATGAAATCGTATGCATATGAATAGTGAAAAAAATGTGCAGTACCAATAGAAATTTGATTGTATTTGGAGTCTGTTACTACATACAGAGGTCGGTGAACAAACTTTGACAAAGAATCTGACTTTTTTTCAAGTCTATTACCACACCCAGAAGTCGCTCAACAAACTTTGAAATGGAAACTTCTGTAATTTTAGGATGTTGATTCAACCACCCATACAGTTTCTCACATTCGTGAGGATCCAAAATTATAATTTCCTTCTGAGTATATTCGCACATGGAGTAATATTTGGCATCATTTCTAAATATTCTAGACCATTTTGCAAGCCACGATATGTGTGAATCCTCTGACAAAAGATAAATTCTTGTGTGGTCCGCAGGATTTGATACACTTGCGAAATATGTATTGTTGGAAGAAGCTATATACTTCAACGAAGGAGCATTTTGCAGGTGACTTGAAAGTCCCTTCCAATTTCCAGTAACAAAACAAAGAAGTTCAAGATACAAATCTCCAGGCAGGCCTTTCAACCAACCAAAGCATTGAATACATGGAGAATACCAATCATAAGATACTTGAATTTTTTGTGTCTGAGTTTATGTTGGCTAACATAATTTTTTTTCGCTCAAAGATGATGTCACATAAAACCATTGCCTCGTCTTTTAATTGGGCCTAAATGGCATCTCTAAGTTGTCTCACATGTGGATGACCAGGAACATTACAACAAAGACACCTTAAAGCCCAAGTTTTCGATGATAGAGGGAAATGGGAGTATTTAAAATGAACGTTGGAGGATGATAGTATAATCTTCCGTAAATCTTGGTTTAATTCGTTTTAATGGAAGATGTCCTCGATATTTTTGCCTATTAATGCCAATTTTTTCGAATATGTGTGTTGAATAGTCACTAATAACATGAGTTAACATTTCCATATGCAAGCATATTCTCAAATATGACAACCTGCAATACATGAACAATATTAAAGAGGAACATGACATGAAGACCTTTGTGGATGACAGTGGGGTAGTACAATATTTCACTCTTACTATGATGATGCCTTAAAAAAACTAAAATAACCAACAGCTTTTGTCAATTCAAGATGGATGCAAAAAAATCATTAGATCCCATAATATTCGCTCGTTAATGCGTTTTAATGGGAGATGTCCTCGAGCTTTCCTCTTATTAATGCCAATATTTTCAAACATGTCTGGTGATTTGTCACTAGTAAAAGCATAATTAATGTGCATTGGGAAGGGCATAAGGTGGCGGGGATGGAGGGGAGTGAAAAATTCTTTTAAACTTTTGTGAACCCGAGAGTCTGTGAACCCACAAAACTTTGAAGACTCGACTAAGTATGGAAAGGTGGGTTGGTCAAACGGAGTCATCGTAGGTAGAGTTAGGATTGCGAGTTCGAGGAGTCTGGGGTCGAATTGTAGATCACTGAATTTTTGGGTGCAAGATGTATACCCTGAACAAGGGGCACTAGAGTTCGATAGCGACTATCTACGAACCCGCATTCATAAAAGTGGCTAAGTATGAAAACGAACGATGGTCGGTCGGACTAGTGATGTGAATATATAGATGGAGATGAAGATTTGTCAGTTCTCCACCCCGAGAACCCGTGAGCACAGAAACGCAACTAAGTATAGAACCAAAAACGCATAATAGAGGGGAAGAATAAAAGGGAAAAATGGGTAAGCATAGAAGAGCAAAAAGAAAGGGAGGTAAGAATTTTATCCCTCACACAACAACACTTAGTCTCATAATTATGAAACCATAGAAACACATTAATTATGGGGAAAAAATTCTCAGTTATGAAATATAGTTGGAGCTCGAAAAACTCTGGTTCAAGTCAAAAGAGATGTTGTTTATATCTACTGCAAAAAATTTCATGTTATTTTATCTTAATAGTATTTTTTGGTGGCCCAACTGTAAAACCATGTTCCAATTTGTGTTTCTCAAGTGGATATGTGCTTGTGAAGACACATTTCCTTGAACCACAGTCCAGGTGCAGGGAAAGTGCAACATTGACTATTTTTTGAGCAAAGATATGTTGAAGAGTAAGCAATGTATTTCCAAGTGCATGTATCGTTTGCATAATATCAATATGTTTTCTTTCATGTTCTTCACGTATTCTTTTGAATGCACTTGTCATAGATTTTTCAACCTTTTCCATGTCACTATGGCTTGTTAGAAAAACAAGACCGCGGAGCAATAAAATAAAACAAATGCAGAAACAAAACACAGAAGACACACAATACAAGAGAGACACAGATTTACGTGGTTCACCCAGTGTGGGCTACGTCCACCAGAGAAATTGCCAGGTCCTTCCTTTATTATTATCCAGCAAATGAGGGGATACAACCTACAACAAAACCCACTGTAAATTCCTCTT
>JASDQU010100971.1:144471-160523 GCA_032191745.1 Picea mariana | reverse complement strand
TTGCATTGGGAGATGAGCTAGCCCAACTCCATCGCTTAGCTGATACAGTCGAAGTGCACCTTCGACGAGCACAAGAAGAAACCAAACAAGCCACCCAGGCCTTGAAGAAAATTCAAGGCGTACATGTAGAGAAACGCAACGTTGCAGAATAGGAAAATCTTACTCTCCAAGCGAAGTTCGATGAATACAAAGCACATATGCAGCAAGGAAAGGAATAGTTGCTCATAGAGAAACTTGAAGTGAAGGAAGCAGTCAAAAAATAACTTCGCTATGTAACAGTCTTAGAAATCAAGGAAGAAGACCGAGTTACACAATAGGTGGAACATCTCTCAGAAGCCATCCAGCACCTACAACAAAGCATAGAAGACTTGGAGCTCTGCACTGTACCTGAAACCCCGCAAGATGTAAGGGACCAAAGAGAAGCAATTGCTCATAGCGCAGTTGAGAGAATAAAGTCCCTTGCTATGGAATGCAAGTAGCTGAGTGACCATGGTGACCTAACATACGAACAACTTGTTGAGAATCCAGAATTAAAGACACTGGAGTCACAGCTCCAGGAAGCAAAGCAACAAGCAGAGACACTACAAACACAATTGAAGCTCCTGTCATTTGTGGAAAGAATGAAGCAATATCAAGAGCAGTGCACAACCCAACAATAGATCCATGCTATATAGAGAAAATTTATGGAAGTAACTCAAAGGATCCGACCTATACAAGACAAGGCTTACCAATTGTTTACAGAAGTAGAAGGAAGAGGAACAAAACTGGAACAGGTTGTCACTGCAGTAGAACAACTTCTAGAAGGACCTGTCAACGACACATTCATCCAAGAATTTGTTGAACAAGAGGTTGTGGCACAACAACAAGTCGAAGCAGCTCGAGCCAAGATCGAGGTGTTCAAGGCAGAACTAGTCAGACCAGAGTGACTTGGGACGAGTCATAGGTGAGTATTGGGGGCCTGTTGGCCCTTGACCAAGTTTGAGGTATTTTGGTCATGTTTGACCTATTTTGGGGGACTTCAACAAGCTGTCGAAGGTGGAGCACAAGACGAATCAGAGATCGCGGGATCTTGGTCCCTTTTTGGGTCCTTTTTGGGTTATGGGATTATGTAATGGGCATGGGATGTCATCCCATGGGTTTACCCATGCTTAGGACTATTTTGTAATGTATAAATAGAGATCTAGGCAATGTAAGAAGAGGCCTCTAGTAAGTTGTAAGTGTTCTAAGTGCAAGCATGGTTTGTATATTGTTTGTGCATACTGTAAGGGACATGCAGAGCTAAGTGCAAGTGGTTGTAATAGGTTGTGGGAGGCTTTGTGATGTAATGCAGGAAGGAGGATCTAGCGAGGTGCGTAGATCTCTTGTCCTATGCAGAGTAAGGATTTTGTGGCTCTGTGCATGTATCTGATTGAAGAAGCTAATAAAGAAGAAGAGTTGGTGGACGTAGCCCCAGGGTGGGGGTGAACCACGTATATATTGTGTCACTCTACTTTGTGTGATGTGTTGGTGTATTTATGTGTTATCTGCTAAGTGCTTGATATAGATAAATAGATAGATATGTTTATGCTTTGTGCTTATGATGAACCTAGATGCTAGATCTGACCTATGTGAATGTGCTTAGTGCTTGAATCTACTAGATCTGATCCATTTACTTATGCTAAGGGCTTAAATACATTAGATCAAGGTGAATGCTGCGATGCTCTATTTTATTTGCGAAGTAGATATTTGTTAAATATTGATGAACGAACAGTGCTAAGTTCCCTACTAAGTATTACAATCACAGATCTATGTCCAAGCTAAGGTTGCAAACACTAGAGTCCTGCAACCACCCCTTCCCTTACCTCGGGTGAGTCTTCATCTGCTTCGCAGGTGTTGTCGAAAGGGCCGATAGTTAGGGTTTTGTTGGTGCGTTGTTGTAGCGTTGAACCCTGGGTCTGCCCCTGTGCCAATAGATGGATTAATTAGAAGGGTAGGAGCCTTCTTAACTTCTTGGTTAATTGTCCTAGGGGGACTATGTTTGTTATATCTCTTGATGCATCTTCACATGTTAAATATGAAATATTATTATGTGAGTTATTGGACAATTTCATTAAGGAGGTGGGTCCATATAATGTTGTCCAAGTAAAAACAGACAACACTGCTAATTATGTTGTTGTAGGAAGGTTGCTTAGGCAAAGGTATCCTACCTTGTTTTAGACTCCTTGTGCTACACATTGCATTGATTTGATTTTAAAGAATATGGGAAAAATTCTTTATATCGAGGATGTTGTTGAATTAGCTAGGAGATGTATCGCACAGATTGTTGGTTGCACTAGATCCTTTTGCAATATTAACCAATGGACAACACACCAGGACAAAACCCACTGTCACCTTAGGAAAGGTCTTGGGTGAACCCTGGGGAAAGATAATGGAAAAGTCTAAGAAGGCCCTGGGAGGTCATGATACAAGATCAAGAAAGGTCCAGAGGCTATGAATGGATAGAGGAAGGGTGAAGGTAAGGGTGAAGAGTAAGTCACCTGCAACAAAATTCCAATTATGCCAAGTGTAAATAAAATCCAGGACCAATAAGTTAATCCCGCCACTGATCGTTGATGTGAAAGTTGTAGTCTTAAATACCAAGTGATCATAATTTTAATATTAAGGAAATGTCATATTTGGCCAAATGAATGTGTATACCCATCAGGCTTAGGAAGAACGATCCTCACAAGAGTGTCTAGTTGTTGTAGCCCTCAAATATACCTAAGGGGTTCTCACGACACCCTGATACAAGAGGGTAATATTCCTGAATGTTGTTTTCGGTGCACTACAACAAACAAGACGACCACTGGGTTTGCTCAGTTGTTTCAAGGATTCTAGGTGGTCTCCAAGATAGGAGCACAATCAACAGTAGTGTTGTATAATGCGTAGTCATTCGACCGGAGCCCCTCTATATACCTCTAAGTACGATGAAGCGATCGTGGTCTTCTAATATACGTTGAGGTACGTGAGAGAACTACAAGCCCCTGAGATACAACACTGATAGAGTAACTACTAATGATAAATCATACATTTATATACACCCAAATACATCTTTTCTAAGACCCCTAAGAAAATAAGTTCAACTTAGATGATTTGTTCGATTAAGCGCTTAAAATATTGATGACAATTTTCCTAAATTTAACTCTTCTTAAAGCAATGAGACAACCAAGCAAGGATCCCTTGAAGAAGATGAACCAATCTCAAATCAATGAGATATACTTTGCACCAAAGCACCACAATATTTCCTTAATAAGCAAATATTAATATCACAATTCTCCACAAAAGTACTTAGCAATAGACCATAGATTTGCTTGAAAGATGCACCATATTTATTAGCTGTTATGTAAGGCAAGAAATCAGTTTTCTTAACTTCTCAAATTTTTCCAATCAAATTCAGATTTTCTTTCCCACAAGCTATAGATAAAGGAGCAATTTAAATCCAATGTCTAAGAGATGATTTTAAGGAGTTTTTAAAGCACTTRGTAACACTTAACCAGATCTGAAAAAGTGATTTGCAGTAGTGGTTTGACCAAAATATCAGATCTGAAATTTCAAGTCAATCACCTCAATGTGAACCCAAAACATTCAAGAGGAAAGGCCCCAAAATAATTAACAATTTCTTCAACACATGGAATATGATTTCCTAAGATTTTGGAGTACTTTAAGAAGCATGACCAGATATGAGATATGAATTTGCAGCAGTGAAATAGGCATTAAAACCACTTCAATATCAGCCTAAAACAACTTTAAAAACTAGCTAAGACACCTAAGAATACTATCAAAGTGTTAGAAACTAGGCCCTAAAAATTACTTAGATGCAAGTTGTCCTAACTGTTAATTTTCTGCATAAAAAGCCCTAATGGCTGTAGCTTTTAACCATGCCCCTACAAAATTGGATCACTCAAAATGCAAACTAGTTATCTAGAACTGTAGATCTAGGCATGGCCTACAAAACCCATGTGCTAATTTCCTAAAATTAGTTAGAAAAAACACTAGATCTAGTAACCTAGTGTTACAAAAGTAAGAGAGGAGAAAAATGTGAAAGAGGGTTTAGAAAATGGGGAGGCTAGAGGCCCCAAAAAGTCACCCCAAAGGAAAGAAGGCTTGCCCTAAGGGTGTGAATGTAGCCGTGAAGTCAAATTCTCAATTGGTTGTTGTTTCATGTTTCTCAATGCAAATCTTTCCCTTCTTCAATGTAGATTAGTGCCTTGTCCTAGTGGGTGATGGAGTCAAAGAGCTCGAGGATGAGCTAGAAGAATGTTGAAATTGATCTCCCTTGTAGGTTGTAGCTTGTCACTATCCAGCAAGAGGGTTGGAAACAAATCACCTAGCCCACAAAAACTTTCAAAAGATGGATATAACCTGCAAGAGTGTTGTTAGTTTTACCTAGTCCCTAATGCAAGAAAAATATCCAAGAGATAAACTTCAAGAGGTGTAGCTTATTATCCTAGCTCTTGAGAAAAATCTCCTTAGATCCGAACAAAATAATATCAAAGAAACTTAGAAAATGAAATAGATCTCACCAAGATTTTGTTGAGTAGATAGTATGAGCATTAAAAAAAATTCCACAAAGAGAGATCCACCACAAGGAATGTTTCTAAGCATTAACCATGAGATCCTCCAAGCAAGGCGCATCACATCCAAAAACCAAAAAGAAATCCATAGTGCGTCATTGGGAGAAAAGCATAATAGTATTGAGAGGTGTCCAACAAAAGTTCTTCATCAAATCTCAAGTGATGGGTTTATAATCCTCCAGTCACTTGGATTTGTCCACACATCAACCAACTTTAGGGTTTTCCCTAAGAATATTCAAGTTTTGTCCACTTATTAATCTCTTCTAGAGATTTCCTAAAAAATAAAAATAAAGTCCCTTTAAAAATATTTAATCGTCCTAGGGATTATCCACAATAAATGTCCCAATTTAAATAAAATCCCACAATTATTAATTTATCAATTTATCCCCTTTCAAAAATGATTTGACCTCTTTGACCATGCGATTTGGTAAAAAAGGGGGTTTTTTATAATAAATTTCAAAGTATGGAAAATAAATTTCCATAATGCATCTTTGTCCAAGCAAAAGGGCCCAATGATTTGTCCTTGAAGCGTGCCATCATCCTTTAACCAAGGAAAGAGTCTATCGGTCCATTAAATTCCTCCATGAAGCAAGGTATTATCCTCCGTAAGTCTCATGATCTAGGAAAATGTTCATTTGGTGATGTGGAGTGAGCCTCCCAAGGATATTTGAATAGTCAAATAATTAATTTTCTTCCTCAGTTAATTGTAACGATCCTCCTTCTAGTGGAAAATAAATCCCAAGGTCAAATCGATCTTGATGACGTGCACAATAATTTACTAGGAGATGATGAATAACATTAAATTCCTTCTAGAAGGCTTCCAAGTGGCTTATACATCATAAAAATGCTTGACCAAATCATCACCCAACCTTCTCAATCCCAAAATCATCCAACGATCTGGAGGAACTGGTCAAATAGGGGTGACGTCAAGGGTGACGTCACCCTAGGGTATGCAACGATTTTCCTTAAAATTCATCTAACTGAGCTGGGAACTAGGTCGAGTCATTCAAAAATGGTGACAATGTGGCTTTTGAAATAACTTGGGCATCCATCAAATGCAAATGTGTCAATCAACTAAGGGTTAGCTAACCCTAGTGATGATCCAGGGGATCAAATTTTGCTCAAAAATTCAAAGTGCTCGGAATCACTTCAAATCGAATGAGAACGTAGGCCTTGTCATTACGAACCCAATGCAACTCATTTGGGTTCAAATGGATGTTGGGAGCGAGAGATATCGCGTTCTTTTCAAAATGACAAACAGGGAAAAAAAAGGGGATGCTGACTGTACAGTCTGTACAGTCCGTACAGATGCTGACGTGGCATGTTCGTATGACACGTGGCAGAGATGAATTGGCATGATCGTACGATGTGGAATTCATTGGTTGGCATATGTGGACGAATAGTCTACTGACACATGGAATTTTCTGACCAATGGTTTGGTGCCACATGGCCCAGTCGTGGGCTACCACGTGGCACCCTGTTATTTGTTGTTGGTTTAAAAGTTATGGAGTCTGTGGGGATCGAACCCAAAACCTCCCCACTATTCAAAGCCTTTGCAAAGTCTGTCGTGCCAACGTGCCACGCGGTGTGTCTTATTATATATATGGGTTAATATATATTAAAGTTTGAGTTGATGTATGGTTGGCACGGGGGTCCGAGCTGGGGCTTAGCCCCAGCCCCCGGTTGCACATATCGTTACCATATGACCCTTTGTCACACCGTATGCGTGTGCGGATTTGGATTTTGGTTCAAACGGTTATACAACCAACGCCCACCACGTGTCATAATAACATTTACTCTTAAAGTCTTGGCCTTTTTTTATTTAAACGTGCGGTCACATGGGTCACACAACCACGACCTTGGTGGTTAGGGGCTAGGCGCACCCATAACCGTCCTACAGTTTGCACTGTTTGTGCAGCTGCGCCCAGTGCTGAGTTTTAACACATAAAAGTGCGTGGGGGATAGGTTGAGGAAACAAGGGTGCATTTTGGCGATCCAGAGACAACAAGTTTGAAGGGGAAATTCCAGGAAGCCTATCTTCTTCAATTTTTGGCAAAACGAGGTGCCGAAAAAGCACAACAAGGGGTTTTTGGACGTTCTGAAGCCATTGGAGCCATCTATTTGGCATTTTGAGCATTATAAAGAACATATTTGAGTACTTTGAGAAAATAATACAAAAGATCCATTGGAAGCTGGACCAACAGATGTAGCCCAAGAGAGGGGACAACTCCTTTATCATTTGCTGTGTTATGTGTTTTCTGTTCACTGTTTATTGCTGCTGTTTATATGCATCTTGAATGAGTAATTTCTATAAAACGTTGTGTTGCAAAATTGATCCATTTGCATTTTAACACATGAATTAAATCTTGGAAATATTTTCAAGAATACAAGTCTTCTTCACTTTTAGATCAGTTGAGGCTGTTCAACAAGTCGAGATAAATGAGAGGACGATGTGCAGAAGGAATCTTTGCATTTTACTGCAGCCTTGTTGACCTGCTTCTCTTGGATAGAAGGTGCTTGGGGCAAGGATGTAGTGGTTGCAGTGTCCTTCTGTTCCCCTTTTGAACAGATTTTTAAGAAGCTAAATTTGGTAGTATGAGCTACTACCTTGCGACATTTTTTAGGTGGAACAATAGTTGGAACTACCTCTAGTATTTTGTAGAGATGACCACCCAGAGAAACAATGACATTGAGGGGTCGAGACTCATAAACAACATGGCGCTTCCACATATATGGTTGGCCCAAGAGAACATCACAGACATCCAGTGGGGCAACATCACATAATACCTCATCCTTGAAGGGTTGGATGCCATATGACAATCGACATTGTTGGCTGACACAGATTAATGATCTGTCCTTTACTAGTATTTTCAGAATCAGATTCGGAATTAGGGTTTGGCTTCTTGTCTTTGATCTCAACCACCAATGACTGTTTTGAGCGACATTCATCGGTGTTGTGCCAGGGGATTTTGTGGATCTCACACCATTTTCTGGTGTTCTTCTTTGTCTTCCAGTGACCTTTGTTTTCCTGTGTCTTGGACTGGTTTTCGGGAGACTGTTTGTTAGAGCCGTCTTTATCATACTTTGGTTGTTGCAGATTTGCAGACCCGAATTCCCATTTGTTCTGGTGCTTAAATTTCTGCTCAATTTTAACAGCATATCGATAAACATCACCGAGTGATGAGATGTCCATAAAATCCATTTCAGTCTGGATGTATTTGTGTAGAGCCCCATGGTATTTCAGAACCAAATGTCACTTAGAGTCTTTGATACCCAGCTTGGTGTGCAAGGTATGGAAGGTATTGGTGAAATCTGGAACTACTTGGCCCCTCTCTTGCCGCAATGTGGTCCATCTCATGTACTTGTCCTCATAGTTGTCGAAAGGGTAATACTGTTCTTTTACCGCATCCACAAAAAAATCCCAAGTGGGATCGACCCCATATATTCCAGACTCCTCTGTGGAACTTTGCTTTCAATAAGTTTCCCACCAATGTTTGACATGAGGGAGAGCTTTAAGGAGTGTGAAGGTGAACTTTTCTTTGTCGAAAGAATTGTGAACAGAGAAATAACCTTCCAGCATAGTTAACAATTTTTCTAGGGCTTTTGCATCTATCTGTCCTTCAAATACAAGAATATCAAAATTAACTTGTACCTTGAAAGGTGAGGTGCCTCCAAAGTGGCCTCTTGATGAAGATGTGCCTGTTGATATCGACAGGCGTTGAAGGATGTGGGAAAGAGTCTCTATCATTTCATCCCTCTATTACGTGAGAGGTTGCTCAAGCAACAGACTGATAGGATAGTCTTCTCCATCATTTTTCTTTTCTTCCGCCATTGAGGGTTTCTTTGGTGTGAGAGAGAAATTTTCCTCAAGAGAGACAAGCTTGAGACCCAACTTGCTATACTCAAACCTTGTCGGGGACATGCACTGAAAGAAAACGACCAAGAACAACATGATCTGATACCACTAATCTAGATTAATTTCGGCACGAAATGAGAGTGGAGATATAATAAATAAATGCACAGAGATATCGCATATATCCAGTAATATAACAGAAATATATTAGAGATGCAACCATAAACACAGAGATACAGTAATTACACGATTTCTATTAATGAAAGAAATGTACAGTGACTGTAAAAATACAGAGTGAAAGACTCGCTAGAATGGTGCCAGCTTATCTTTGAGAAGAGATGTGACAGCTACTCGCATTCGCAAGAAGATGATTATAATGAGGCTCTGAAGGCATTTTAACAATAAGCAGGAATGCCAAAAACCCTAGACATCCAAAAACCTAACCCTAGGAGATGAAGCGCCAAAATTCATGTGGGCCCCGTTTGGGTAAGTGAGTACATCAACTTCCCGGGGTTGTAACTTTTGCATACAATCTCTGTTTTAGGCATGTGATAGCTCTTTGGAAAGGTATCGTTGAGGAGATTCATTTTGGGGGTTCAATAATGTCTTAGAATATCAACGAGAACCCTGATCTTGAAAAATATTCATTTGGGCCCTCAAAATGGTCCCGTAAGTTAAAACCTACTAAAAATAGTAAATTGCCAAAATTGCCAGAAAACTGTTTTGACCCATTTGGAAAAGGTGAGTGGCCACTGGTATCCACCTGGATCAATCCTATTTCCTTAGAAAGCAATGGTCTCCATTGCGTTGAGTTCCTGGGGGACAGGGAAAAATGTTTGGTTAATCTGCATCTTGGTGAGCTGCTTGTCTTGTTGGAGACACCGTGCTGCTCAGTTTGTGGAAATCTGTCATGAACCTATTGAGGTTGAGGTTGTTTAACAAGTTGAGATACATGAGAGGAAGATGTGCAGAAGGAATCTTTGCACTTTGCTGCATCCTTGTCGACCTGCTTCTGTTGGATAGAAGGTGCTTGGGGCAAGGCTGTAGTGGTTGTAGTGTCCTTTTGTTTTCCTTTTGAATAGATTGTGAAGAAGCTAAATTTGGAAGTATGAGATACTACCTTGAGAAACTTTTTAGGTGGAACATTGGTTGGAACTACCTCGGTTATTCTGTAGATATGACCACCCAGAGAAACAATGCCACTGCGGGGTCGAGACTCATAGACATCCTAGCACTTCCACATATATGGATGGACCAAGAGAACATCATAGACATCCAGTGGGGCAACATCGCATAATACCTCATTCTTGAAGGGTTGGATGCTGTATGACAATTGACACTGTTGGCTGACACGAAAATCTCGTCCTTCCCGAACTCACCCGATGTTGTATGGCTGTGGGTGTGGTGTTGTCGAAAATCCCAACTGTTTGATGACCTCTGCTGAGATGAGGTTTTTCTGGTTTCCGCTATCAATAATAAAATGCAGCCACATCCCCTTCACCCACATCTGTGAATGAAAAAGGCGGTCCCCCTCTTCAGGATTTATTGGTTCTTCTGGTTGAATCACTATGGTCGCGACAATAGCAGTGGGGTCTGTGTCAATGATCTGTTCTTTACTAGTATTTTCAGAATCAGAGTTCGGCTCCTTGTCATTGATCTCTGGCACCAATGACTGTTTTGAGCGACATTCATCGGTGTTGTGCAAGGGGATTTTGTAGAAATCACACCATTTTTCGGTGTCTTTCTTTGTCTTCCCGTGACCTTTCTTTTCCTGTGTCTTGGACTGGTTTTTGGGAGACTGTTTGTTAGGGCCATCTTTGTCATACTTTGGTTGTTGCGGATTTGCAGACCCGAATTCCCATTTTTTTTGGTGCTTAAATTTTTTCTCAATTTTAACAGGATATCGATAAGCGGCACCGAGTGATGAGATGTCCAGAAAATCCATTTCAGTCTGGATGTATCTGTGTAGAGCATGACGGTATTTCAGAACCAAATGTCGCTTGGAGTCTTTGATACCCACCTTGGTGTGCAAGGTATGGAAGGTATTGGTGAAATCTGGAACTGCTTGGCCCCTCTCTTGCTGCAGTGTGGTCCATCTCATGTACTGCTCCTCATAGTTGTCGACAGGGTAATACTGTTCTTTTACCGCATCCATAAAAAAATCCCAAGTGGGATCAACCCCATATATTCCAGACTCCTCTGTGAAACTTTGCTCCCAGTAAGTTTCCCACCAATGTTTGACATGAGGGAGATATTTAAGGAGTGCGAAGGTGATATTTTCTTTGTCGAAAAAATTGTGAACTGAGAAATAACTTTCTAATAGAGTTAACCATTTTTCTAGGGCTTCTGCATCTATCTGTCCTTCAAATATAGGAATATTGAAATTAAATTGTACCTTGAAAGGCAAGGTGCCTCCAAAGTGGCCTCTTGATGAAGATGTGCCTGTTTTTATCGGCAGATGTTGAAGGATGTGGGAAATATTCTCCATCATTTCGTCCCTCTTTTGCGTGAGAGCTTGCTCAAGCAACAGATTGATAGGATCGTCTGCTCCTTTGTTTTTCTTTTATTTCGCCATTGAGGGTTTCTTGGGTGTGAGAGAGCGATTTTCCTCAAGAGAGAGAAGCTTGAGACCCAACTTTCTATACTCAGACCTCGTTGGGGACATGCATTGAAAAAAAACCAAGAACAACCTGCTCTGATACCACTGATTCAGATTAATTTCATCACGAAATGAGAGTGAAGATATAATAAAGAAATTCACAGATATATCGCGTATATCCAGTAATATAACATAAACATATCATATATGCAACCATAAACATAGAGATACAATAATTACACAATTTCTATTAATGAAAGAAATGTACAATGACTGTAAAAATACAGAGTGAAAGACTTGCTAGAATGGTGGCAGCTTATCTCTGAGAAGAGATGTGACGACTACTCACATTCACAAGAAGATGATTACAATGAGGTTTTGAAGGCCTTTTTACAATAAGTAGGAATGAAAAAAACCCTAGACATCAAAAAACCTAACCTTAGGAGATGAAGCGCCAAAAGTCATGTGGACCCCGTTTGAGTAAGTGAGTGCATCAACTTCCCAGGGTCGTAAATTTTGCATACGATCTCCGTTTTAGGCGTGTGATAGATCGTTGGAAAGGTATCATAGAGAAGATTCATTTTGGTGGCTCAATAAAGCTTTCAGCTATCATTGAAAACCTCTATATCAAAAAACCTTGATTTGGGCCCTCAAAATGGCCCCGAAAGTTAAAACCTGCTAAAAATAGTAAATTGCCAAAATTTCCAGAAAACTGTTTTGAGCCATTTGGAAAAGGTGGGTGGACACCAATATCCACCTAGATCAATCCTCCCTCCTTAGAAAGAAATGGTCTCCATTGCGTTGAGTTCTTGGGGCAGAGAGAAAAGCGTTTGGTTAATCTGCATCTAGGTGAGCTGCTTGTCTTGCTGGAGATGCCGCGCTGCTCAGTTTGTGGAAATCTATGATGAACCTATTGAGGTTGAGGTTGTTCAACAAGTTGAGATACATGAGAGGACGATGTGTAGAATGAATCTTTTCACTTTTCTGCAGCCTTGTCGACCTACTTCTATTGGATAGAAGGTGCTTGGGGCAAGGTTGTAGTGGTTGCAGTGTCCTTTTGTTCTCCTTTTGAATAGATTGTGAAGAAGCTAAATTTGACAGTATGAGATACTACCTTGTGACACCTTTTAGGTGGAACAGTAGTTGGATCTACCTCTGGTATTCTGTAGAGATGACCACCCAGAGAAACAATGACATTGAGGGGTCGAGACTCATAAACAACATGGGTCTTCCACATATATGGTTGGCCCAAGAGAACGTCACAGACATCCAGTGGGGAAACATCACATAATACCTCATCCTTGAAGGGTTGGATGCCGTATGACAATCGACACTGTTGGATGACACAGAGATCTCGTCCTTCCCGAACCCACCTGATGTTGTATGGCTGTGGGTGTGGTGTTGTCGACAATCCCAACTTTTTGATGGCCTTTGCTAAGATGAGGTTTTTCTGGCTTCCCCTATCAACAATTAAATGCAGCAGGGTCCCCTTCACACACATCTGTGATTGAAAAAGGTGCTCCCCCTCTTTAGGATCTATTGATTCTTATGGTTGAATTGTTGCGGTCACGACATTAGCAGTGGGATCTCCGTCAATGATCTGTCCTTTACCAGTATTTTTAAAATCAGATTCGGAATCAGGGTTCGGCTCCTTGTCTTTGATCTTGGCCACTAATGACTATTTTGAGTGACATTCATCGGTTTTGTGCCAGGTGATTTTGTGGAAATCACACCATTTTCCGGTGTCCTTCTTTGTCTTCCCGTGACCCTCCTTTTCCTGTGTCTTGGACTGGTTTTCAAGAGACTGTTTGTTAAGGCCATCTTTTTCATACTTTGGTTGTTGCAGATTTGCAGACCTGAATTTCCGTTTGTTCTGGTGCTTAAATTTCTGCTCAATTTTACAACATATCGATAAGCAGCATCGAGTGATGAGATGTCTAGAAAATCCATTTCAGTCTGGATGTATCTGTGTAGAGCCCCACTGATCGAGATTATTTTCGACACGAAATGAGAGCGGAGATATAATAAAGAAATGCACAGAGATATTGCAGATATTCAATAATATAACATAAATGTATCTCTGATACATTTATGNATAATATAACATAAATGTATCAGAGATGCAACCATAAACATAGATATACAGTAATACATGATTTCTATTAATGAAATAAATGTACAAAGACTGTAAAAATACAGAGTGAAAGACTCGCTAGAATGGTGGCAGCTTATCTCTGAGAAGAGATGTGATGGCTACTCGCATTCGCAAGAAGATGATTACAATGAGGCTCTCAAGGTCCTTTTACAATAAAAGGAAATGCCAAAAGTCCTAGACATCCAAAAACCTAACCCTGGGATATGAAGCGCCAAAAGTCATGCGGGCCCCGTTTGGGTAAGTTGGTGCATCAACTTCCCGGGGTCGTAACTTTTGCATATGATCTCCGTTTTAGGCATGTGATAGCTCGTTGGAAAGGTATTGTCGAGTAGATTCATTTTGGGGGCTCAATCATGCCTTCGACTATCCTTGAGAACCTAGATCTCGAAAAACCTTCATTTGGACCCTCAAAATGGCCCCGGAAGTTAAAACCTGCTAAAAATAGTAAATTACCAAAATGGCCAGAAAACTGTTTTGAGCCATTTGGAAAAGGTGGGTGGCCACCGATATCCACCTGGATCACCCACGGTGTTTTAGAAACAAATGTCACTCAGATTCTTTGATACCTAGCTTGGTGTGCAAGGTATGGAAGGTATTGGTGAAATCTTGAACTGCTTGGCCCCTCTCTTGCAGTAGTGTGGTCCATCTCATGTACTGGTCCTCATAGTTGCCGACAGGGTAATACTGTTCTTTTACCGCATCCACAAAAAAATCCCAAGTGGGATAGACCCCATATGTTCTAGACTCCTCTGTGGAACATTTCTCCCAGTAAGTTTCCCACCAATGTTTGACATGAGGGAGAGCTTTAAAGAGTGTGAAGGTGATCTTTTCTTTGTCGGAAAAATTGTGAACAAAGAAATAACCTTCTAGTAGAGTTAACCATTTTTCTAGGGCTTCTGCATCTATCTGTCCTTCAAATACATGAATATCAAAATTAACTTGTACCTTGAAAGGCGAGGTGCCTCCAAGGTGGTCACTTGATGAAGATGCACCTATTGCTATTGACAGGCGTTGAAGGATGTGGGAAACATTCTTCATCATTTCATCCCTCTGTCGTGTGAGAGCTTGTGCAAGCAACAGACTCATAGAATCGTTTGCTCCGCCGTTTTTCTTTTCTTCCACCATTGAGGGTTTATTTTGTGTGTGAGAGCGATTTTCCTCAAGACAGACAAGCTCGAGACCCAACTTACTATACTCAGACCTTGTCGGGGACATGCACTGAAAAAAATGACTAAGAACAGCCTGCTCTGATACCACTGATCTAGATTATTTTCGACACGAAATGCGAGGAGAGATATAATAAATAAATGCACAGATATATCACGTACATCCAGTAACATAACATAAATATATCAGAGATGCAACCATAAACACATAGATACAGTAATTACATGATTTCCATTAATGAAAGAAATGTACAGTGACTGTAAAAATACAGAGTGAAAGACTCACTAGAATGGTGGCAGCTTATCTCTGAGAAGAGATTTGACGGCTACTTGCATTCACAAGAAGATGATTACAATGAGGCTCTGAAGGAATTTTTACAATAAGAAGGAATGCCCAAAACCATAGACATCCAAAAACCTAACCCTAGGAGATGAAGTGCCAAAAGTGATGTGGGCCCTGTTTGGTTAAGTGAGTACATCAACTTCCCGGGGTCGTAACTTTTGCATACGATCTCCGTTTTAGGCGTGTGATAACTCATTGGAAATTTATCATCGAGGAGATTCATTTTGGGGGCTCAATCATGCCTTTGGCTATCATTGAGAACCCCAATATTGAAAATCCTTCATTTGGGCCCTCAAAATGGCCCCGGATATTAAAACCTGCTAAAAATAGTAAATTGTCAAAATTGTCAGAAAATTGTTTTGATCCATTGGGAAAAGGTGGGTGGCCACCAATATCCACCTGGATCAATCCTCTCTCCTTAGAAAGAAATGGACTCCATTGCATTGATTTCTCGGGGGAGAGGGAAAAACGTTTGTTGAATCTGCATCTTGTCGAGTTGTTTGTCTTGCTAGAGACGCCGTGCTGCTCAGTTTGTGGAAATCTGTCATGAACCTGTTGAGGTTGAGGTTGTTCAACAAGTCGAGATACATGAGAGGATGATGTGCATAAGGAATCTTTGTACTTTGTTGCAGCCTTGTCGACCTGCTTCTGTTGGATAGAAGGTGCTTGGGGCAAGGCTGTAGTGGTTGTAGTGTCCTTTTATTCTCCTTTTGAACAGATTGTGAAGAAGCTAAATTTGGCAGTGTGAGATACTACCTTGCGACACTTTTTAGGTGGAACAGTAGTTGGAACTACCTCTAGTATTATGTAGAGATGACCACCTCGAGAAACAATGACACTGCAGGGTCGAGACTTATAAATAGTATGGTGCTTCCACATATATGTTTGGCCCAAGAGAATATCAGAGACATCCAGTGGGGTAACATCACATAATACCTCATCCTTGAAGGGTTTGATGTTGTATGACAATTGACACTGTTGGATGACACATAGATCTCGTCCTTCCCGAACCCACCCAATGTTGTATAGCTGTGGGTGTGGTGTTGTTGACAATCCCAATTGTTTGATGACCTCTGTTGAGATGAAGTTTTTTTGGATTCCGCTATCAACAATAAATTGCAACGGGGTCCCCTTCACCCACATCTGTGAATGAAAAATATGCTCCCCTTCTTCAGGATCTATTGGTTCTTCTGGTTGAATTACTGCGGTCGTGACAATAGTAGTGGGGTCTGCATCAATGATATGTCCTTTACCAGTATTTTCAGAATCAGATTCATAATCAGGGTTCATCTCCTTGTCTTTGATCTCAGTCACCAATGACTGTTTTGAGCGACATTCATCGGT
>JASDQU010100971.1:125980-144445 GCA_032191745.1 Picea mariana | reverse complement strand
TGTCTTCCCGTGACCCTTCTTTTCTTGTGTCTTGGAATGGTTTTGGGGAGACTGTTTGTTAGGGCCGTCTTTGTCATACTTTGGTTGTTGTGGATTTGCAGACCCGAATTCCCATTTGTTCTGGTGCTTAAATTTCTACTCAATTTTAACAACATATCGATAAACAACACCGGGTGATGAGATGTCCAGAAAATCCATTTCAGTCTGGATGTATCTGTGTAGAGCCCCATGGTATTTCAGAACCAAACTTCACTCTGAGTCTTTGATACCCAGCTCGGTGTGCAAGGTATGGAAGGTATTGGTGAAATCTAAAACTGCTTGGCCCCTCTCTTGCCGCAGTGTGGTCCATCTCATGTATTGGTCCTCATAGTTGTCGACAGAGTAATACTCTTCTTTTACTGCATCCACAAAAAAATCCCAAGTGGGATCAACCCCATATATTCCAGACTCTTCTGTCGAACTTTTCTCCTAGTATGTTTCCCACCAATGTTTGACATGAAGGATAGCTTTAAGTAGTGCGAAGGTGATCTTTTCTTTGTCGGAAAAATTGTGAATAGAGAAATAACCTTCTAGCAGAGTTAACCATTTTTCTAGGGCTTCTGCATCTATCTTTCCTTCAAATACAGGAATATAAAAATTAACTTGTTCCTTGAAAGACGAGGTGCCTCCAAAGTGGCCGATTGATGAAGATGCGCCTGTTGCTATCGACAAACATTGAAGGATGTGGGAAAAATTCTCTATCATTTCGTTCCTCTGTCGCGTGAGAGCTTGCTCAAGCAACAAACTGATAGGATCGTTTGCTCCGCCGTTTTTATTTTCTTCTGCCATTGAGGGTTTCTTGGGTGTGTGGGAGTGATTTTCCTAAAGAGAGACAAGCTCAAGACCCAACTTGCTATACTCAGAACTCATCGGGGACATGCAATGAAAAAAATGACCAAGAACAGTCTGCTCTGATACCACTGATCCAGATTATTTTCGGCACGAAATGAGAGCGGAGATAGAATAAAGAAATGCACAGAGATATCGCGTATATCCAGTAATATAACAGGAATATCTTAGACATGCAATGATAAAAATAGATATACAATAATTACACAATTTCTATTAATGAAAGAAATGTATAGTGACTGTAAAAATATAGATTGAAAGACTTGCTAGAATGGTGATAGCTTATCTCTGAGAAGAGATGTGACGGCTACTCGCATTCACAAGAAGATGATTACAATGAGGCTCTGAAGGCCTTTTTAAAATAAGCAGGAATACAAAAAACCCTAGACATCCAAAAACCTAACCCTAGGAGATGAAGCGCCAAAAGTCATGTGGGCCCCGTTTGGGTAAGTGAGTACATCAACTTCCTGGGGTCGTAACTTTTGCATACAATCTCCGTTTTAGGCGTGTGATAGCTCGTTGGAAAGGTATGATCGAGGAGATTCATTTTGGGGGATCAATAATTATTTTGACTATCAAGGAGAACCTCTATCTCAAAAAACCTTCATTTGGGCCCTCAAAATGGTCCCGTAAGTTAAAACCTGCTAAAAATAGTAAATTGCCAAAATTGCCAGAAAATTGTTTTGAGCCATTTGGAAAAGGTGGGTGGACAATGATATCCACCTGGATCAATCCTCCCTCCTTAGAAAGAAATGGTTTCCATTGCGTTGAGTTCCTGGGGGAGAGGGAAAAGCGTTTGTTGAATCTGCATTTTGGTGAGCTGCTTGTCTTGCTGGAGACGTGGCGTTGCTCAGTTTGTGGAAATCTGTCATGAACCTATTCAGGTTGAGGCTATTCAACAAGTCAATATACATGAGAGGAGGATGTGCAAAAGGAATATTTTCACTTTGCTACAGCCTTGTCGACCTGCTTCTGTTGGATAGAAGGTGCTTGGGGCAAGGCTGTAGTGGTTGCAACGTCCTTCTTTTCTCCTTTTGAATAGATTGTTAAGAAGCTAAATTTGGCAGTATGAGATACTACCTTGTGACACTTTTTAGGTGGAACAATAGTTGGAACTACCTCTGGTATTTTGTAGAGATGACCACTCAGAGAAACAATGACACTGCGGGGTTGAGACTCATAAACATCATGGTGCTTCCACATATATGGTTGGCCCAAGAGAACATCATAGACATCTAGTGGGGCAACATCACATAATACCTCATCCTTGAAGGGTTGGATGCTGTATGACAATTGACACTGTTGGCTGACATGGAGATCTCGTCTTTCCCGAACCCACCCGATGTTGTATGGTTGTGGGTGTGGTGTTGTCGACAATGCCAACTGTTTGCGACCTCTGCTAAGATGAGGTTTTTCTGGCTTCCTCTATCAACAATAAAATGCAGCGAGGTCCCCTTCACCCACATATGTCAATGAAAAAGGCCCTCACCCTCTTCAGGATCTATTGGTTTCAACTAGTTGAATCGCTGCGGTCATGACAATAGTAGTGGGGTCTACGTCAATGATCTGTCCTTTACCAGTATTTTCAGAATTAGATTCGGAATAAGGGTTTGGCTCCTTGTCTTTGATCTTGGCCACAAATGAATATTTTGATGGACATTCATCGGTGTTGTGCCAGGGGATTTTGTGGAAATCACACCATTTTTTCGGTGTCCTTCTTTGTCTTCCTGTGACCCTTCTTTTCCTGTGTCTTGGACTAGTTTTCCGGAGATTGTTTGTTAGGGTCGTCTTTGTCATACTTTGGCTATTGCGGATTTGCAGACTTAAATTCCCATTTGTTCTGGTGCTTAAATTTCTTCTCAATTTTAACAGCATATCGATAAGCAGCACCGAGTGATGAGATGTCCAGAAAAGCCATTTCAATTTGGATGTATCTGTGTAGAGCCCTACGGTATTTCAGAACCAAATGTTGCTCGGAGTCTTTGATACCTAGCTTGGTGCTCAAGGAATGGAAGGTATTGGTGAAATCTAGAACTGCTTGGCCCCTCTTTTGCCATAGTGTGGTCCATCTCATCTACTGGTCCTCATAGTTTTCGACAGGGTAATACTGTTCTTTTACCGCATCCACAAAAAAATCCCAACTGGGATCAACCCCATATATTCCAGACGCGTCTGTGGAACTTTGCTCCTAGTAAGTTTCCCACCAATGTTTGACATGAGGGAGAGCTTTAAGGAGTGCGAAGGTGATCTTTTCTTTGTCAGAAAAATTGTGAATAGAGAAATAACCATCTAGTAGAGTTAACCATTTTTCTAGGGCTTCTACATCTATATGTCCTTCAAATACAGGAATATCAAAATTAACTTGTACCTTGAAAGGCGAGGTGCCTCCAAAGTGGCCGCTTGATGAAGATGCGCCTATTGCTATCGGCAGGCATTGAAGGATGTGGGAAAAATTCTCCATCATTTCGTCTCTCTGTCGCGTGAAAGATTGCTCAAGCAACAGATTGATAGGATCGTCTGCTCCATCATTTTTATTTTCTTCCGCCATTGAGGGTTTCTTGGGTGTGCGAGAGCGATTTTCCTCAAGAGAGGCAAGCTCAAGACCCAACTTGCTATACTCAGACCTCGTTGGGGACATGCACTGAAAAAAATGACCAAGAATAACCTACTCTGATACCACTGATCCAAATTATTTTTGGCACGAAACGAGAGCAAAGATATAATAAAGAAATACATAGAGATATCACGTTTATCTAGTAATATAACAGAAATATATCAGAGATGAAACCATAAACACAGATATACAGTAATTACATGATTTCTATTAATGAAAGAAATGTATAGTGACTGTAAAAATACAGAGTGAAAGACTTGCTAGAATGGTGGCAGCTTATCTCTGAGAAGAGATGTGACGGCTACTCGCATTCACAAGAAGAATATTACAATGAGGCTCTGAATGCCTTTGTACTATAATAAGGAATGCCAAAAACCCTATACATCCAAAAACCTAACCCTAGGAGATGAAGCGCCAAAAGTCATGTGGGCCTCGTTTGGGTAAGTGAGTACATCAACTTACCGGGGTCGTAACTTTTGCATACGATCTCCACTTTAGGCATGTGATAGCTTGTTGGAAATGTATAGTCAAGGAGATTCATTTTGGGGGCTCAATCATGCCTTTGGCTATAAATGAGAATCTTGATCTCGAAAAACCTTCATTTGGGCCTTCAAAATGGCCCTGGAAGTTAAAACCTTCTAAAAATAGTAAATTGTCAAAATTGTCAGAAAACTGTTTTGGGCCATTTGGAAAAGGTGGGTGGCCACTGATATCCACCTGGATCAATCCTCCCTCCTTATAAAAAAATGGTATCCAATGCTTTGATTTCCCGGGAGAGAGGGAAAAGCATTTTCTGAATCTGCATCTTGGTGAGCTGTTTGTCTTGCTGGAGATGTCGCACTGCTCAGTTTGTGGAAATATGTCATGAACCTATTGAGGTTGAGGCTGTTCAACAAGTCGAGATACATGAGAAGATGATGTGCAGAAGGAATATTTTCACTTTGCTGCAGCCTTATTGACCTGCTTCTGTTGGATAGAAGGTGCTTGGGGCAAGGTTGTAGTGGTTGCAGTGTCCTTCTGTTCTCCTTTTAAACAAATTGTGAAGAATCTAAATTTGAAAGTATGAGATACTACCTTGCGACACTTTTTAGGTGGAACAGTAGTTGGAACTACCTCTAGTATTCTATAGAGATGACCACCTAGAGAAACAATGACACTGCAGGATCGAGACTCATAAACAACATGGTACTTCCACATATATGGTTTGCCCAAGAGAACATCACAGACATCCAATGGGGCAACATCACATAATACCTCATCCTTGAAGGGTTGGATGTCGTATGACAATCGACACTGTTGACTGACACAGAGTTCTCGTCCTTCCCGAACCCACTCGATGTTGTATGGTTGTGGGTGTGGTGTTGTCGACAATCCCAGCTGTTTGACGACCTCTGCTGAGATGAGGCTTTTCTGGCTTATGCTATCAAAAATAAAATGCAACGGGGTCCTTTTCACCCACATATGTGAATGAAAAAGGCGCTCCCCCTCTTCAGGATCTATTGGTTCTTCTGGTTGAAATGTTGCGGTCGCGACAATAACAGTGGAGTCTATGTCAATGATCTGTCCTTTACCAGTATTTTTAGAATCAGATTCGGTATCAGGGTTCATCTCCTTGTCTTTGATCTTGGCCACCAATGACTGTTTTGAGCGACATTCATCGGTGTTGTGCCAGGGGCTTTTGTGGAAATCACACCATTTTTCGTTGTCCTCCTTTGTCTTCCCATGACCCTTCTTTTCCTGTGTCTTAGACTGGTTTTTGGGAGACTATTTATTAGGGCCGTCTTTGTCATACTTTAGTTGTTGCGGATTTGCAGACCTAAATTCCCGTTTGTTCTGGTGCTTAAATTTCAGCTTAATTTTAACAACCTATCGATAAGCAACACTGAGTGATGAGATGCCCATAAAATCCATTTCAGTCTGGATGTATCTGTGTAGAGCCCCACGGTATTTCAAAACCAAATGTCACTTGGAGTCTTTGATACCAAACTTGGTGCACAAGGTATGGAAGGTATTGGTGAAATCTGGAACTGCTTGGCCCCTCTCTTGCTGCAGTGTGGTCCATCTCATGTACTGGTCCTCATAGTTGTCGATAGGGTAATACTGTTCTTTTACCACATCCACAAAAAAATCCCAAGTGGGATCGACCCCATATATTCCAGACTCCTCTGTGGAACTTTCCTCCCAGTAAATTTCCCACCAATGTTTGACATGAGGGAGAGCTTGAAGGAGTGCGAAGGTGATCTTTTCTTTGTCGAAAAAATTGGGAACAAAGAAATAACCTTCTAGCAGAGTTAACCATTTTTCTAGGGCTTCTGCATCTATTTGCCCTTCAAATACAGGAATATCAAAATTAACTTGTACCTTGAAAGGTGAGGTGCCTCCAAAGTGGTCGCTTGATGAATATGCGCCTGTTGCTATCGACATACGTTGAAAAATGTTGGAAAAATTCTTCATCATTTCGTCCCTCTATCGCGTGAGAGCTTGCTCAAGCAACAGACTGATAGGATCGTCTGCAACATTGTTTTTATTTTCTTCTGCATTTGAGGGTTTCTTGATTGTGCGAGAGAGATTGTCCTTATGATAGACAAGCTCGAGACCCAACCTTCTATACTCAGACGTCGTTGGGGACATGCACTGAAAAAAACAACCAAGAACAACCTGCTCTGATACCACTGATCCAAATTATTTTCGGCGTGAAATGAGAGCGGAGATATAATAAATAAATGCACAGAGATATCGCGTATATCCAGTAATATAACAGAAATATATCAGAGATGAAACCATAAAAACAGAAATACAGTAATTACACGATTTCTATGAATGAAAGAAATGTACAGTGACTGTAAAAATACAGAGTGAAAGACTCGCTAGAATGATGGCAGCTTATCTCTGAGAAGAGATGTGACAAATACTCGCATTCACAAGAAGATTATTACAATAAGGCTCTGAAGGCATTTTTACAATAAGCAGGAATGCCAAAAACCCTAGACATCCAAAAACTTAATCCTAGGAGATGAAGCGCCAAAAGTCATGTGGGCCTCGTTTGGGTAAGTGGGTACATCAACTTCCCAGGGTTGTAATGTTTGCATACGATCTCCGTTTTAGCCGTGTGATAGCTCATTGGAAAGGTATCATTGAGGAGATTAATTTTGGGGCTCAATCATTCCTTTAGATATCATTGAGAACCCCGATCTCGAAAAACCTTCATTTGGGCCCTCAAAATGGCCCCAGAAGTTAAAACCTGCTAAAGATAGTAAATTGCCAAAATTGCCAGAAAACTGTTTTGATCCATTTGGAAAAGGTGGGTAGCCACCGATATCCACATGGATCAATCCTCCCTCGTTAGAAAGCAATGGTCTCCATTTCACTGAGTTCCCGGGGGAGAGGGAAAAACATTTGTTGAATCTGCATCTTGGTGAGTTGCTTGTCTTGCTAGAGACTCCGCGCTGCTCAGTTTGTGGAAATTTGTCGTGAACCTGTTGAGGTTGAGGCTGTTCAACAAGTCAAGATACATGAGAGGACGATGTGCAGAAGGAATCTTTGCACTTTGATGCAACCTTTTCGACCTGCATCTGTTAGATAGAAGGTGCTTGGGGCAAGGCTGTAGTGGTTGCAGTGTCCTTCTATTTCCCTTTTGAATAGATTGTGAAGAAGATAAATTTGGCAGTATGTGATACTACCTTGCGACACTTTTTAGGTGGAACGGTAGTTGGAGCTACCTCTGGTATTCTGTAGAGATGACCACCCAAAGAAACAATGACACTACGGGGTTGAGACTCATAAATAACATGACGCTTCCACATATATGGTTGGCCCAAGAGAACATCACAGACATCCAGTGGGGCAACATCACATAATACCTCATCCTTGAAGTGTTGGATGCTATATCAGAATCGACACTGTTGGCTGACATGAAGATATCGTCCTTCCCGAACCCACCCAATGTTGTATGGCTATGGGTGTGGTGTTGTCGACAATCCCAAATTTTTGTGACCTCTGTTGAGATGAGGTTTTTTTGGCTTCCGCTATCAATAATAAAATGTAGCGGGGTCCCCTTTACCCACATCTTTCAATGAAAAAGGAAATCCCCCTCTTTAGGATCTATTGGTTCTTCTGTTTGAATCGTTGCGGTCACGACAATAGCAATGGGGGCTGCGTCAATGATCTGTCCTTTACCAAAATTTTCAGAATCAGATTCAGAATCAGGGTTTGGCTCCTTGTCTTTTCTCTTGGCAACCAATGATTGTTTTGAGCGACATTCATTGGTGTTGTGCGAGGGGCTTTTGTGGAAATCACACCATTTTCCAGTGTCCTTCTTTGTCTTCCCGTGACCTTTCTTTTCCTGTGTCTTGGACTAGTTTTTGGGAGACTATTTGTTAGGGCTGTCTTTGTCATACTTTGGTTGTTGCAGATTTGCATACCCAAATTCCCATTTGTTTTGGTGCTTAAATTTCTGCTCAATTTTAAAAGCATATCGATAAGAAACACCGAGTAATGAGATGTCCAGAAAATCCATTTTAGTCTGGATGTATCTGTGTCAAGCCCCATGGTATTTCAAAACCAAATGTTGCTTGGAGTCCTTGATACCCATCTTGGTGCACACGGTATGGAAGGTATTGGTTAAATCTGGAACTGCTTGGCCCCTCTCTGGCCACAGTGTGGTCCATTTCATGTACATGTCCTCATAGTTGCCGACAGGGTAATACTGTTCTTTTACCGCATCCACAAAAAAATCCCAACTGGGATCGACCCCATATATTCTAGACTCCTCTGTGGAACTTTTCTCCCAGTAAGTTTCCCACCAATGTTTGACATGAGGGAGAGATTTAAGGAGTGCGAAGGTGATTTTTTTTTTGTCGGAAAAATTGTGAACATAGAAATAACCTTCTAGCATAGTTAACCATTTTTCTAGGGCTTCTGCATCTATCTGTCCTTCAAATACAGGAATATAAAAATTAACTTGTACCTTGAAAGGAGAGGTTCCTCCAAAGTGATCGCTTGATGAAGATGCACCTGTTGCTATCGACGGGCATTGAAGTATGTGGGAAAATTTCTCTATCATTTCGTCCCTCTGTCGCATGAGAGCTTGCTCAAGAAACAACCTGATAGGATTGTCTGCTCCATCGTTTTTCTTTTCTTTCACCATTGAGGGTTTCTTTGGTGTGAGAGAGAGATTGTCCTCAAGAGAGACAAGATCGAGACCCAAAATTCTATACTCATACCTCATCGAAGACATGCACTGAAAAAAAAAATGACGAAGAACAACCTGCTCTGATACCACTGATCCAGATTGTTTTTGGCACGAAATGAGAGCAAAGATATAATAAAGAAATGCATAGAGATATCATGTACATCCAGTAATATAACAAAAATATATCAGAGATGCAACCATAAACACAGAGATATAGTAATTACACGATTTCTATTAATGAAAGAAATGTACAGTGACTGTAAAAATACAGAGTGAAAGACTCGCTAGAATGGTGGCAACTTATCTTTGAGAAGAGATGTGACGGCTACTCGAATTCACAAGAAGATGATTACAATGAGGCTCTGAAGGCATTTTTAAAATAATAAGGAATTCCAAAAACCCTAGACATCCAAAAAACTAACCCTAGGAGATGAAGTGCCAAAAGTCATGTGGGCCCCATTTGGGTAAGTGAGTACATCAACTTCCCGGGGTCGTAACTTTTGCATACGATCTTTGTTTTAGGTGTGTGATAGCTCGTTGGAAAGGTCTCGTCAAGGATATTCATTTTGGAGGCTACATCATACCTTTGGATATCATTGAGAACCTCTATCTATAAAAACCTTCATTTGGTCCCTCAAAATGGCCCCAGAAGTTAAAACCTACTAAAAATAGTAAATTGCCAAAATTGTCAGAAAACATTTTTGAGCCACTTGAAAAAGGTGGGTGGCCACCGATATCCACCTGGATCAGTAGTAACATCATCATGAACTATCTCAAACTGATCAACAAAATTTTGAAAGGCCCCCAAATGCCTCTCGGCTGTGACATGATCCTCTCTAGAAAAAAAGGGGAAGCTACTCAAGGCAATCAAGAGGATAAGGATGAAGGATATATGGCAGCTTTAAAGTATTGAACATCTTTATCCTGATTCTAGTTTGAAAATCAGTGGGATGAAAATGAGGTTTAACAAGCTCATGGAAAGTCTTGATAATAACCAAAGATACTGAGATATGAGAAGTATTTCAATCACTTTTATCATTCTCATGGTCATGAGGTTGATTATGTTTGGGAAGGATAGAGATATAAACCTCGTTCTTCTCAATAGGATGAAATGAAGTTTCATGACCAACCTCAAAAACACAAGTAGGCTGGAAATTTTCTTCTAGCAATAATGGATATATAAAAGAATATTGATGCTCATTTGAATAAAAAAAGCACAAGATGATCATTTTTATATGTGAAGGGAAAAACAAAAATGAGTTGATAAAGAACAACAAAAGTTCATGAAGAAAGCTCATAAGCTGATACCTGTTCATCCTCTTTCCTATGGTCATCTTTCTGTCAACAAGATCCTCCCGAGTGGAGTCTTTGATTATGGAGTCACCAGGTAGATGATTATAGACATTTTTTGTATCCCTCTCTTGTTTACCATCAAGATTTGGATCTATGTCGTTCTCCCAAGGAATCTATCTTCACACTTTGTTCCCTGACAATGACACCATTAATGTTAGCACTGAGAGTCACAGTTAGACTGTTGTAAGTGCAATACCAATACCCATTAGAATGTAAATGGATTAAATGGTTTGAGTAGGTGGATCAACAAGACTAGGAAAGAAAGGGAGAGGGAAACAACATGTATGCAGAGGCATTCCATTGGGCATGGACTCATAACATCCTACAAATAAAAGGCAATCAAACTATATATCAGACAAAGAGATATATAATGATGAGTAGAAGCATGGTGAATATGACAAAAGGAAGAACATCCATTATACATAGATCCTTTTTGCAATAGATAAATATTTTCTTAAACAATGAACAATGATTTAATGGGCAAGCTACAACAGATCCTTCGTTGTTCATGAATCCATCAATCAATGGCAAATATGATCCTAAAAGCCTGCAATATGTTCAAGAAAGAAGATAACAAAGAAGTGGTAAAAAAAATAAGACGATCTAATAACATCTCTCATGAATCTTTAATGGCAAAAAATGTCATTACAAACAGGCCCTCGGGCTTACAAATGAGCAACTAAAATTACTCCTCCAACTCTCTCCTCTCTTGGCTCATGAATCCAACCCTTTTCTCATCAAAAAACTTTTTATTTATAGTGAATAATCTATATATACCCTAAGGAGGTCGAAACCAAGGAGTTACATAGGATCCTCCTCCATTTAGGAGTCTTGTTACAAAAGATTCTAACAAAAGCCTAACAAATTCCTATTTTTTTGGGATTTTGTCTATGATGATAAATGCCTTTTGAAACAGGTCATCGTGATTGATATAAAGATGGAAGACATGTCTCTCATGTCCATCAAACTCCTAGGAGACCATTCGAACCTTCATTGACAGGTGGCAACCTCCCAACAAGGAGAATATCCAAACAATAATCGCTACAGGAAATTCCGTAGTGCCATTGTAGAACAGTTCTGCACATTTCATAACACCATTTTTGTGTCTGGTTAGGTGATTCTGTAGCGCCCTTTGTGTGTTTGGCTAGGTGATTCTATAGCGCCTTTTCTGTGTCTAATATCTCTCTAACCATAACATGTTTTGAAAAAATTAGAGAGGTTTTTTTTATTTGGTATGTGATGAACAAAAAACTTCCTCCAGTTTTCAAAAATACCTTCTCATTTGTTCATAATCCTAGTTTTAAGTTAGTCACTCAAAAAATTACAAAAGAAGAGCGTGCTCTCAACAGAAACACAATGTGGTATTTGAAAGGGTGTTTGAAGGCCTTCCCAGAGGAATTTTTGGCTGCAAGAGATATGGTTGGAAATTTTATGATGTCTTCCACACAATGGAATCATCAAGTACTACAAATGCCTTCTCAAAACCCATGAAAAAATGACTTGAAGTCAATTTGTCCAAAAGTACAAGAACCCTCCTATAGAAATTGTATTTTGGGAAATTATCTCAAATTATAATACAATATTATGTGTTAACAGACCCTACACCAGAGAGTATAACGTCATCAATGAAAAGAAAATGGGAAAGAAATTCAGCCACAGAGATTTTGATTCCTTTTAGGAGCCCTCTCCAATTGGCATTCTGAATTAACATGCTTAAACCCTCCACCACAATAAGAAAAAGGAACGAAGATAATGGACACCCCTGATAGAGTCCTCTCAAAGAGTGAAAGAACGAGGAAGGAGATCCATTTATAAGAACAAAAAAATAAGTTGACTCGATGCATCCCATAATCCAATTGAAAATAACCAAATTTGTCCCCATTTGAATTAAAACAAGCCTAATAAAAACCGAGAAAAATTTATCGTAGGATTTTGAGAGATCTAACTTCACAACTATGGAGGATATTTTTTGGGTCTTAATAGTGTGCATGGGAAGAGACTGACAGTCCATTTTGATCCCTGATTTCCAAAATCGAATTCAAGTTCTTACAAAATTTCACTAACCTATGGAAGAATTTGGTATCGTTGTCTCCCACCTTAAGCGAGATCTCTCTGCTCTTAAGGCACCACTCAAATTCTTCATGGGCTAGCAAATCATATTTCTTTTTTAGCAACTCGCAAAGAGATGCTTCTTCATGTGTCGAGAGAGAGTCGAATGACCCTTCTACTAGCATTACCTCTATCTTAGATTCCATATCCCTAAGAAGTGACTGATGTTTCAAATTGAAGGTAAGTGCCCAGGATTTAGAGGATTTTTTATTTTTATTTTGGAAAGATTACCTACGAATTCATGCATGTAAGATATCCTAACATCCTCTTTCAAATGGGTCCAGGTTGACCTGACCAAATTTATATAGTCCTCTCGAAGCCAAGCCTAGTTCAATTTAAACAAGAATGATAGATTTATCCCCCTCTTGTCTATTTTCAAAAGAATGGGCATATGATCATAAATTCCTCCCCCTGAAACCCACAACTTGAAATTCTTTGGATTATCTAACAAATCCTTAGAAATAAAAAATATTTCCAGTCTTTTTGCAACCATATTCTCCGATTCTCTTTTATTATGCCAAGTTTGGGACAATTTTGAAGGTTTCGTCTCAATTAGATGATTCTCTTCGATCCAATGAGCGAAAAAACCTTCCTGCAGATCTTTACGATGTTGGTCTCCCTAGAATTCCCTTATCGAGAGCATAAAATTGAGGTCACCTCCAAGAGTGACATTAGAGGAAGACAAGATTCTATATATGCTTATACCCTCCCAGAAAGGACACTTATCAACATAAGGCCCATACACATTGACCAACCTAAACATATTGTGGATAAAACGATTCTCTAGGTCAACCACTATTTTATACTAAATAAGGGAACTATAAAAGGCCCTATAAAGAAGGCTCCAAGTAGTGAGTAAGCCCCCCGAAGGGCCTTCTAAGTCTACCATACAAAAGACTAATATTTTAACCATGAACAAAAGGATTCTAAAGTCATATCACCTAAACACATTGTTTCTTGAATCATGATTATGTCTGACCCACTTGCATGCACGAGCATTTTGAGGGCTAGGATTTTCTAGGCACGCTCGACCCCGCATGCATTAAAAGAGAGAAAAATCATTGAGAACCTTTGACATGGGATTTCCCTGCTCCAAGGCCACACAATAGTGGATTGTTTACCATTTCTAATATCCTTCTTAGCTTGAATTTGGGATAATGAAATGTGGGACTTCCTTCCCACCTCACCTCCTGAGGCCTTGTCATATGCCAAACCCCCCACATTGACTTCCATAGGACCTAATTTGAACTTCGAACATGAAAGATAATATGATTTGAAGGAGGGTTTGGAAAATTAACCATCTGCTAAGTCAAATAAGGGAGAAAGGGAAAAGGAGGCATGAGCACTAATCGAAGGATCAATCCTTGCACTAGGAGGAGGAGGAGGAGATGGGCCTGCGGGACGACTGGGGCAGGGAAATTCTGCCTGGGATAGAACCTTCTCCTCTACGTGAGGATTCAAAAAAGAAGAGGACTTAACACACATCACCAAAGCTTCCTGGGGCGTACACGAGTTTCAGGAAGGAGTTAAAACCTCGACATGAGATTGAGATGGCAGAGAAGAAACATGGCTTAACAGCTTACCTGAATTCATGTCCAAAGAGATCAAAGGGGAAGAACCACCTAGCGCACCGCATTGGTTGACCTTGGTGTTGTGCCTTGTGTCCCCCTACATTTTTTCCACTTTTTGTGTCCACTTTCTTTTGACATAAGCTTCCTTTTCCACGTCTTCTTGAAATGGGGAAATCAGGATGGAGGCCTTTGACATTGCACCTGAAGGTGATCAACCTAAATACACATGAAACAGTGGAAGGGAACCCTCCAATAATCTATCATTTGAATCCAAGAAAAACTACAACACACTGACTTAATTTCGTTGAGCAGACCCTCCCTCATATCCACTTCTACTTGCACCCATGCCCATCTCCTATCCGTTTTTGTGTCCCACTTGGTTTCACAACTAAGGAATTGTCCTATTTTATTCCCTATTGCAATTAACACCTCCTCTTGCCAAAACATGATAGGAAGGTTTAGAAGGATCGCCCAAACCTTAGCAGGCAAGAGAGGATCATTAGCTGGGTCGAAATTGATGGCCCATTCTTTTAGAAATAGACATACGTGACCCCAACCCCACACTTGGCTAAACATTTCCCCAAGATCATTCTTCAACCAAAATTTGAAGCAAATTCATCCTCAAGTGAGAGTATGGTACTCTAGTTGGTACCCTAAAACCTATGTCCAATTAGTGTCAATCTTGTCCCTCAGAGTCAAAGGACTCACATTTTCCCCACAAAATCTACCAACCACCATTCTTCCCAGCAGCTCAGGGATAGCCCCAATTTCTATGTCTGCTCCTTCTTGACCTTGCAACACTTTCTCTTAGGAAACAACTTCTTTTGGGAAAAAACCCACTTCGACCCCTCTCTACTTACCACCTTCAAACTACTTCTATGTTCCTTAGCTAAAGATGATCCACGATCTTGTGAATGGGGAGAATGAAGCAGGGATGTATCTTTTGTCGATCCTTTAAGTGAATGTGCATGCACAGAGTGAGATAGACCAACCGATAAACCAAGCCCATTCCCCCCATCAAAACTTGAATGATAGTCGACATTGGGAGGCTCATCAAATGGATCTTTGCCTGATTGCAGATTTGACGGCCCGGGACCAACCTTGGAAATATCCCTCTCACTCTGCTACATCTGCATGAAACCGACATTGGAGTAAAAGATCTCCTATGTATGCACAACGTCACCCTCAAAGTCCAATACCTCATCCTCCATATGGTGCTCGAGTGTGTGAATAAATACCCTTACCTAGACTTGCTCATGTCATAAACCTTGACCCACTTGTCATCAACCAACCCCAATAGGGACCTAGGTGTTGATGAGAGCTCTACCTATAATTGTCGCCGTCATAAAAAAACTAGAGTCTCTCTCTCCAACCCCAACAGGGACCTAGGTGTTGACGAGAGCCCTACCTATAATTGTCGTCATCATAAAAAAACCTCTCTCTCTCTAAATAACATTTTGGTTAAATATTTAACAATATTAAATTAAAATTTTTAATATCGTTAAATAACTAACAAAATTAACCCCTTAACATTTTTATTGATTTTGTTATTTTACATTATACTATTAATTAAAAAATTATAAAAAAAAAACTTCAATATTATTAAAAATTATAATTGAAATATTAATGTATTTCTAATGTTTATCTAAATTGCAAAAGCCTAATAAGAAATTATTTTAATACCCAATCGATAAATGATTTTGATACCCATTGGATACAAGTAAAACTATGAAGTTGAAGCTAAAGCGCTCTCTCTCTCTCTACTTTTCCACATTTATAAATAACATTTTGGTTAAATATTTAACGATATTAAAGTTAAATTTTTAATATCGTTAAATACATCTAACCAAATTAACCTCTTAACATTTTTATTGATTTTGTTATTTTACATTATACTATTAATTAAAAAATTATAAAAAATAAAACTTCAATATTACTAAAAATTATAATTTCACATTTTTATTGATTTTGTTATTTTACATTATATTATTAATTAAAAAATTATAAAAAATAAAACTTTAATATTACTAAAAAATTATAATTGAAATATTGATGTATTTCTAATGTTTATCTAAATTGCAAAAGCCTAATAAGAAATTATTTTAATATCCAATCGATAAATGATTTTGATACCCATTAGATACAAGTAAAACTATGAAGTTGAAGCTATAGCTGATACCCAATACATATTTAATACATATTTAAGTGGTCACTACATTATCATGATTTCAAAAAGTCATAGTACCTCTCTTGCAGGGATCTTTGGGCTACAATTTCTATATAAATTAAAGTTAGGAGTTTTTAATCTTATAAATAAAGGGAGTTTTTTTTATAGGAAAAAAATCATGAGAAATTTTTAAAATATTTTTTCATATTTTATATATGGTAAATGGGATAAACTGTAGGTTTTCATTACGGAGTTTTGTCCAAAAGAATTAAAAGAGTCAAACCTATAATAAATAGCAAACATGAAACTTTATGTTTGGCTCTAAACCAATTGAACTAACCCTCAGAACTAAAATAGAAGAGTTTCTTATCTTACAAATAAAATGATTATATATATTAATTTAATTTTTAATTATGTTATGATTTTAATTTTTATTACTATTATTATTATTATTATAATGAATAACAAAATGAAAATACTCTTATCTCAATTACATGTTCCTTTAATTAGTGATTTAACATAAGCAACCCAACACCCCTTTGCCTTCATCGAGTAACCATATCTTATTATGGTCCATTCCATGCGTCATCCTCCATGACAATCCCAAGACCCTCTAGCTCATCCCATGCATAAATGAAATTTCTAAATTTGAAGGTTATCATCCCACCATGATCTACTAAACCCTATAAATTAAATAACATAGCTATGATTTTTTCAAAGTTGAAAAGGAATTGTCTCCAAAAATGAAAATTAGTTGGTGATAAAACGTAATGTTAAGGCACTCCTTGTGATGTCGTTAGTTCAAACCTCTCCTAACTCGTCTGTCATGTTTGAGGGATCATGTAAATAAAAACCTACCTTAATTATTAATTGTACCAATAAAAAAAATAAAAAAATAAATAAAAATATTATCATAATAAAAATTAGTATACTTTCTCTTAATCTACTTTCCTTGGAAAATAATACATTCCTTGAAATTCGGCAACAGAGAAAATAATGCATTCCTTGAAATTTGACAATTTCATTTATATTCTTAGTGTTTTTTTATTGGAGGTCTTTTTGGATGGATCCATATACAACATAAATTAATATAATCAAATCTTGTTAATATGAAAAAAAATGACACATTAGGGGTGTCTCGTTTGTGACATTTCACATCACTTTTAAATTTTTTTCTTGTGACCTTTGTTTGATTGTGTAGCCAATTTGCATGATTTTGTTTTGACCTTTTTGATCTTTGTTTGACCTTTTGTTTGACTTTTTTTATTTTTATTTTATTTTTTGACCTGACTTTTTTTTACCTTTGTTTGACCTTTTAAATTTATTTCTTGTGACCTTTGTTTGATCGTAGAGACCTTCCTTGCATTTGTATTTGCAAGTTAATCAATTGGTTCAATGTTGAGACCTTATTTTTTTTCTATCCTATATAGGATTAAATCATTTATTATTAGTTTTTGCAATTGTTTGAATTAGTTAAATCAATTATTATTTCTAAGTTCAAAGGATTATTTTAATTAATTATTAATAATGTTGTTGGTATTTGAATTTTTTTTTTTATGGGTGTTTAGTTTAAATTCTTTTAAATGAAGTGCACATCATTACATTGATAAGTTTATTAGAAATGCAATTCACAAATTTGAGAAACATCTCTTAAATTTTTTTGCAAAGTTTTCCTTAAAAAAATTTCAATAATTTTTAAAATACAACTAATTAATATATATAATTAAAATTACATATTATAATAAGTTTTACTTAAAACACTAATATTAATTGCAATGATTTAATGAAAGTTGTTCATAATGATTACCATTGATAAGTTTATTAGAAATGCAATTCACAAATTTGAGAAACATCTCTTAAATTTTTTTCAAAGTTTTCCTTAAAAAAATTTCAATAATTTTTAAAATACAACTAATTAATATATATAATTAAAATTACATATTATAATAAGTTTTACTTAAAACACTAATATTAATTGCAATGGTTTAATCAAAGTTGTTCATAATGATTACCACAAGTTGATTAACTCATATTAACCCTATTCCTATCTAAGCTAATGGATGTTGAGAATGAAATAAATTTTTGATGACTATATTTATTTTTTATTATGTGAATGTGAATATGTTTTTGATGTGCACTTTAACAATGTTTTTAACAATGTTATCCTTTGTTTCAAAGTGTTATGAAACAATGTGTTATGAAACAATGTGTTACAAAATATATAGTCTAAATGTTCTACATTTTGGATTTTTTTAGCAACTATTACTGGAATTTGACTTTACAATTGTTGGTGAAATTGCAATTTTTTTGTTGCTTGAACACTTAGAATGTATAGACTAAGCAACTCAAATCTA
This sequence comes from Picea mariana, assembly GCA_032191745.1. Taxonomy (NCBI): domain Eukaryota; kingdom Viridiplantae; phylum Streptophyta; class Pinopsida; order Pinales; family Pinaceae; genus Picea; species Picea mariana. The sequence goes on along the minus strand of JASDQU010100971.1, from coordinate 126,198 downwards.
CAATTTCTAGTTAAATTTCAACTAAAATTCGTTGGAAAAAATACCTGGAAAAAATCCAAAACGTAGAACATTTAGACTACGCCATAACACAATAGAAAAAGAGAAATTTCAAGTATACAATGATATACATATACAATAAATGACCTATTTATGTAGGCACATCTTGGGGCTATGTATGGAATAAATGACTTACATATATTCTAAACAAACCACCTTTG
>JASDQU010100971.1:92336-112648 GCA_032191745.1 Picea mariana | reverse complement strand
CACCCAATATATTTTAGGATATCTATTGTGTTATTATTAGCATGATGTAACTGGTTTTTGTTTTCTTTGTCTCTCTCACATGAAGTAGGCATCTTTTTTTATATATAAAGTATTGTATAAGCATTTGAAGGTTCAATGGAAAAAAACCCTTTGTTGGAGAAAGATCGTAACTTGTCAATTAGAGTGACTTTGTGGCAACCATGACTTTATAGCAACATCGTGGTGTGTCTTTTTTTCTTAAAGGAGAAGAAAATGGCTCTATTGTTTTTTAGTCTATGATACACTAAGTTTTTGTTACCTAGAAAAATATGTTTTAGTTATTCAATGTACAAGAGAAAAATATACTATGTTCTTTCTTCTACAGCAAGGTACTCCATTTCTTTTCATAATATCTTTCATGCATTGAGTGGGTTTCAAGACCCAATGTATCATACTAGGCTTGGAAAAATGCATATGACCACTGCACAATACAAATGGTAGTGAGCCTAACTTGAGCGTATCAAATCCTTAGCAAATCTGTTTATATGGGCCAAACTTCTTACTCATGATCTCATTAAAACTATTTTAATCTAAAATAATTGTCATATTCTATAAGCATCTTATTAGTCCCTGTCGTAGGCATATAGGGACTATAGCAATTGATAATTCATTGACTTCATATTAGTTTGTCCTTTGACCACAAATATTTGCAGAAAATCTATTGTTGGACCTAGGGAACTAAAAAACATTGATTTTTGTATAATAAAAACTACCATATATGTAATTATCTGATTGGATAACAGATTGGAGGTCTTATTTACGGCTTCACTATTCCCAATGTTTTATATGTTAGCATATCCAAAAAATTTGATCGTATACAGTCTTTTTGAATCATATATTTTTCTTATGCATTTCTTAAAGGTGCTATCATTAGTTCGAATGTTTGTCTTAGCATTTTCTACTAGCATTGTCTTAGATCATATACGATGCTTTTTTTATTTGTACTAATCATATTGAAATGTTTAGATATCCAAGGTTTATAGTGATCGATAATTGCAAAGTTTATAACCTTGCCACTATTATTGTTCTATTATTATTCTTACTCTGTATTTGTATTGAAATATATTGAAACTTTTTTTGAGGTGCTTGAATAGGCCTGACAACTTAAATGTTTACATGATGTGAGGTCCTCCAACCAGTCTGACAACTTAAATGTTTACATACCATGAGACCCTTAGCTAGCCTGACAGCCTTAAATGTTTATCTATTCCTCGAACTTTTCCATACAATGTTGTTGTGATTTTGGACAATATTGTTGTCCACCTCCAGTTGAATATGCATTGTATGTTTCATCCCTTTTCTAGCCTTGCAATGGAATTTTGTCATAGTTGAAGCTACATATATTGTTTATTGGTTTGGTGAGTGCTTCTTCTTCGCTGGTTCGTCGGTTGTTACTTTTTTTTGTTGTTTGGTTCACAATTCGACCTCCGCTTCTGCCTTTCATCGTTTCAGAGTAAGTTTCCATGCCATAGTTTCATTTTCTATTCCTTCTTTGTTGTTCAGTGTTTGTAGTTTGCAAGTAAGAATAATTGCTTATTTCTACTAGAATGCTCATCATATGTTTCTGGTTCCTTCTGTGCTTCGGCTTAAGTTCTATTTTAGTTGGAGATACATATGTTGTTTACTGGTTTGGTGGTTTTTTCTTGTTCCTTGGTTCGTTGGTTCGTCGATTGTTGGTTGCTTTTGTTTGTCTCAAGTTTACGATTTGGGGCCCTGGGGCTATAGTTTGGCCTGTTTGTGCTTTCTCACTAGTTTGGTGCTTGATTTTTTCCTTTTTTTTCTTCATCTTTGCAGGGTTGGGGTCCTGTGCCAACAATTGGACTTGTTTTTTTTTTTGTATTATTATTATTATTTTTTGGGCACTTTATGGTGTTCATCCCCTACACCCAGGAGTGGACATGCGGTTTTGTTATTTTCCCTCTCTAGCGAGGTTGATATATGTTCTGATGTGATATTTTGCTAGTGCTTCAATGTTGACATGATAGAAAATAGTTAAATGAAAAATAGTTCGAGAAGTACATGTGAAATTGCAATATCCATTGTTTTTTTGTTAAAATAAAACATATGCAGGCTGCACTTATAAACCATGTATGGTGAAATGTGCCCACATGAAAATACATGTTCTTTATCCTCTACACAGACTGATGTGACCACGATACAATTTGTCTTGTACTTGATATATGATGTGTACAACAAAGATACTGCAAAATTATATTTCCATGTCTGGAAGCATATCTGGGTAGTTTTCCATGGAAAACCAAAATCTTGTATCATGGGCACAACAGTCCGTGTAGAGGATACAAAACATGTGTTTCCATGGGTGGAAGTATATCTTGAAACTTTTCCACAAAAAACCAAAAATCATTTAGCTATGGCCACACAATTTTGTAATATTTTGTGGCTTGTAATATATTTTGGGCAGGGAAAAAAATTACATATTTACAGCTATGGATGGAGAAGTGAAAAGGTTCATGTTTCTGCCTATATTTTATTCTATTCGTTGAGTCTCATTTGTTGTATGTACATATTACTTGTTCTCCAGTGCGTACCGGCTTCCATTCATGTTCATTGTATTTTGTGTGTTCCGACATTCAAACAAACAAAATAGCCAGAGAAAACGACGGAGTCTTGACTGCATCGATTGAAGAGGACATAGAAAGGTACATGCTTGTACTATTATTTCATATTGCGTTGTTTCGTATTTCATTTATAGTTTGTATATGTGTTCACCTACTTTATTGTATGTAGATGTTGTGTACCTTCCTACGTAATAACTTATCTTCATTACATGTCTTCCTGCATACTAACCTCCTTCATGTCCATTGTATGTTTCCTGCATTTCTACATTTAAACAAATAGAATGGTTGGGGAGGATGATGGATTCTTTGGCGGGAATGTAAACGAGGAGTTACAGAGGTGGATACATGTACTCTTTTTTCATATTCCAGTGTTTAGTATTTCATTTACTGTCTGTATATTTGTTGTGCTTGTTTTGCTGCTTTGCACCCCTTTTTTTTTCAAATATATTTTTTTTTATTTACCTGTATGTATATACTACGTATCTTTCTGTGTATTCTCATGTGAATCGTACTCTGTTTGTTGTTACATTGGAATAAATAGAACTATTTTTCTTTCTTTTACATGTATGTCTTCATACTAACTTGCCTTCATGTCCATTCTATATTCGACGTTGCTACCTTGGAAGAAACAGGTTGGTTGGACAGGAAGATGAATTGTTCTGTGCAACAATAGAGGGTTCTATGGTACAATATTCGAAAAGGTATACCAACTGTGCTGGTAAATTAAATATACAAACCAGGTGGGGGCACATAATATTAGACTAGAAAACGATGAATTGGCAGCAATGGGCCTTTCTTCACCTCCCCATTTCTAATTTTTCCATTTTCTACTATCCCTTTTGCTTTCTAATTGCTCTGCTTAGTGGTCTTTCTGCAAATGCCTTGGTGCACTGATTGGCGAACTAACAGTTTCACATTTATGGTCACGCTTCTACCTTATTCCATACTTACCCACTTTGTCGATTGCAAGTGCCGAGCTGGTGGGTTCAAGATTGCTCCCCTGGATTTCAGGGGTCCGTGATAAACAGATTGGCCTTCATGCCCCGCCATCACCCCCTGTTCACTGTTACACATTTTTCCAATCAAAAAATCAGAGGCATGCAATTTGACGCTTGGGTCCTCATGTTTCTTGAGTATATTCCTTGACACCCTATTTCGTATTCCATATTCTTCCACACTACATGTGACATTAAGAACTATTATGGACAATATACAATGCATATGCTTGTTTAGTCTTTCTGATGTTCATCTACACATGCTTGCATCATAAAAAGTTGGACTAGTGACATGGCCATGAGTAGTCAGTCATCCCAGACATCAGTAGAATGACAAGGCCAAAGGTAAATATGCATACATTTTGTTCCTAGTACGTTTACCAAACAAATATATCCTCATCTATTTATTCATCTATGTCATGGTAAACATGTTGACATCATATGCAATACATGGTTTGCAGTTCACAAGAAGTATCAACAAGTACAAGCGGGACGCTGAACATAGCGCAGGTTCCGCAGAATAAGAGGTGTGGTTGCAAAACTCTGGCTCCATAGCTCATCGAAGCTATGCGTCTACTTGTAGATTTATGCTAGTGAAAAAAGAATACAAAAAAAAATTGCATACTACCATTCACTTTATATTTCCTGTTCAAAAATTGTCACCAGGTCTAGAGTTGTAACACCCAAAGTACTATCAATAGAGGGCTTGAACAGCCGCCGAACTGGACAAGTGTTCATCGAGGGCATAGTGGTCGTCTATAGCACCTACTTGGACAAGGAAAACAAAACTAGATCCATTATGCCTGCTGACATGATAGACAAGGAGTCTGTGATGATAGTCACACTGACTATTCCTACACAACTTGTCCAAAAACATGCAGAAAATATATTGTTGGGTAATGGGATACCCATTACAAATTTTAATATATTTTCAAAAACAGTATATGACCGTGGTGATTGTGATCAGATTATTTTCCTCAACGAAACAAGTATTGTAGAAAAAAATCTCGTTGTTTGTTCAGAATATCGTTTTGTCTCGTACGCAACTATTAGCCAGCTTGCACAGAGAAGTGATATTTACCCAATCAAAACCATTGGTGCAGCTATCACACTGGAAAGAAAACTTGGCTCACAACACATTCTCCATATAAAGGATGAAGAGTTGGATAGCGACAAGGAAATGGTACCGTTTTCCATATCCAGTTTTGTCCTTTACTTTCGCATGTGCATGTATCTCGGGTAAGTTACAAAAATATTGCACTGTTCCATGTTGCAGCTGCAATTGTTCGATACCTATTCAAATTTGTTCTCGTCAATGGAACAACAATTGCATAAAGGGAAATTTCCACTTATGCTCTTCAAAAATATAACAAAGAAAAGGGATGTTAGAGAAAGGATCTTTCACACAACCCAAGCAACATTTGTAATAGAGTTGCGAGGAGACATAGTACAAGATCTAAAGAAACTAGCTAGCTCTACAACTGTTGTGCATATACATCCACAAAATCATCCTCACTTTGCTTATACAAATGGCCTTCACCAAATTTTTGCGACTTGTTTTATTTATTTATTTGGGGGTGGTGGGGGGTGTAGTTGTGTATTATATTGTTCAATGTATTAATTCATATGCTCAAGTTTCCAGGTTGAAGGTGTTTTGGTTGCAACAAATGCGTACTAGACCCCCTTTGAGCCTGTATGTGAAAAAATCAACTCTCATGCCTCTGCTTCCGCTTTGATAAGTGATGATATGATTGAGTGTCTGCGATGTGGTGAAAAATATCCATATATATATAGACATTGCCTCAATGCTTCCATCTGAACCGTGGGGAACACAACCGTGCATTGTACAATTAGGCAACCTCTGTTACAAGAAGTGCTTCTTAGTTTGGAATAATTTTCATATGAATCATACCTACATAAAAAGGAAAGCAATGTCTACATGTTGCGCGACTTTCGGATACACAAAAAATTACCTTAAATGCAGACAATGCAATATTGCATATCGTCTGAAGAAGAAAAAAAAAATTTAAGACAAGAAAAAAAAAAGCATATCAATCTTTGGCAGGAAACGAAAATATCTCATGTGTCTCTATAATATTTCTTCAACACCTAGATAAATGTTCGTCGGACTCGAGTACTTGAGATTGCATACGCATAAGATTATTCGGTCCAAAAATGGGAAGCATGGAAAAAAACCCCATATATCCCATGGCCCCAATTATTTTCTCGTGGGAACATATACCAGATGTAAGAGAAAACCAATGTCGCAATGTGGTTTCTTTGTATATCAAATTGTTTGATGTAGGTCGATGTGTGCTGCTCTATGGAACCTTGTGGGATCTTGCTTGTGGCTTGTTTGGAGTTTAGTTGGTTCTTGGTTGTATGCTTCGTCTGTCAATTTGTATATCGCGGAACTCCGAGGGTTGTTTGGAGGACACAAAACAATAGAATTGCAATTTTTTAGCCAGCTAGACCGCATGTCCGCCTGTCAATTTGTATGGTGTTGTGACGCAAATGTAGTATGTGGCTTGTTTTAGCACTTTTCCTTGATCAATGAACTTGGTAAAATTAATCTCCTGGAAAAATTTGAAATAAACAAATATATACTATGCGAAATCCAATTGTGCTCTCATATCAACAAGAGGCCCTTAAAATTCAAATTGGTCATTGTTATGCTTGCGGTGATAGAATTTAAAAAAACTTTGTTTTGTTTCCTTCATTTTTTTTAAAATAAGAGATTTAACATCCTTTAATAATTTTATGTAATTAAATTGTACAATATCAATATTTAATATTAATGATTTAGTAATTGAAAATAATGTTCTTAGATAACGTTAGATAGTTGATAGGGATGACCATACGTAAACAATCACAATTTTGAGCCCGCCAGTCTTGGAGTATGTCTGTCAATTTGTATATCGCAAAACTCCAAGTATTGTTTGGAGGACACATAAGTGCAATGTTGAGCTAGCCAGCCCGCAAGTCCGCCTATCAATTTGTATATCGCAGAACTCTGGGTGCTATTTATAGGACAAAGAACAATAGAGGCCCAATTTTGAGCCCGCCAGCTCGAGAACCCACGATCCAAAAAGTGGCTAAGTATGGAATGAGGGATCCATACATTCTATATAAAATCTCATGTCCATACTTTATAAAAGTACATATTTAATATGTATTACTTATTTGTCTGAAAATTTCTAGGTGCAGAAGTTGGCGGATACACGTGTTCAGATTTCCACTTACTTTTATATCACCAGCCCGACCGACCGCTTCCCCGTTTCATACTGTACAAGCTTTTTGGATCGCGAGTTTTCGAATACGCGGGTTTTTCTTTTAAATAAGATATTTAACATCCTTTAATAATTTTATGTAATTAAATTGTACAATATCAATATTTAATATTAATAATTTAGTATTGAAAATAATGTTTTTAGATAATGTTAGATAATTGATATCCCTAGAGTCTGTTTGTCAATTTGTATATCACGGAACTTCGAGTGTTGTTTGGAGGACACAAACCAATAGAAGTGCAATTTTGAGCCAGCCAACTCGCAAGTCCACCTCTCAATTTGTATATCGCATAACTTTGGGTGTTATTTGTAGGACATAGAACAATAGAGAACCCGCGATCCAAAAAGTGGCTAGGTATGCAATGCGGGATCCGTACATGCTCTATAAAATCTCATGTCCATACTTAAAGTACATATTTAGTATGTATTGCTCGTTTCTCGAAAAAAATTCTAGGTGCGGAAGTTGGCGGATACACGTGTTTAGATTTCCACTTACTTTTATATCACCAGACCGACCGACCGCTTCTCCATTTCACATTGTACAAACGTTTTGGATCGTGAGTTTCCGAATACAAGGGTTTTTCTTTTAAATAAGATATTTAACATCCTTTAATAATTTATGTATTTAAATTGTACAATATCAATATTTAATATTAATAATTTAGTATTAAAAATATTTTTTTAAAACAATGTTAGATAGTTGATACCCCTGGAGTCCGTCTGTCAATTTGTATATCGCGGAAATCTGAGTGCTTCTTGGAGGACATGGAACAATAGCAGTGCAATTTTGAGCCATCCAGCCCGCATGTCCGCTTGTCAATTTGTATATCGCGTAAATCTAGGTGCTATTTGTAGGACACAGAACAATAGAGAACCCGAGATCCAAAAAGTGGCTAGGTATGGAATGCGAGATCCATACATGCTCTATAAAATCTCATTTCCATACTTTATAAAAGTACATATTTAGTATGTATTGCTCGTTTCTCAAAAAAAAATTAGGTGCAAAAGTTGGCGGATACATGTGTTCAAATTTCCACTTACTTTTATATCACTAGCCCGACCGACCGCTTCCCCATTTCATATTGTACAAAAATTTTGGATCGCGAGTGTCCGAATATGCGGGTTTTTTTTAAATAAGATATTTAACATCCTTTAATAATTTTACGTAATTAAATAGTAAAAAACAATATTTAATATTAATAATTTAGTATTGAAAATCATATTTTTAGATAATGTTAGATAGTTGATAGCCCTGGAATCCGTCTGTCAATTTGTATATCACGGAACTCCGAGTGTTGTTTGGAGGACACAGAACATTAGAGGTGCAATGTTGATCTAGCCATCCCGCAATTCTTCCTATCAATTTGTATATCACAGAAATTTGGGTGCTATTTGTACGACACAAAATAATAGAGGCCCAATTTTGAGCCCGCCAGCCCCAGAACCCACGATCCAAAAAGTGGCTAAGTATGGAATGAGGGATCTATACATGCTCTATAAAATATCATGTCCATGCTTTATAAAAGTACATATTTAGTATGTATTACTCATTTCTCGAAAAAATTCTAGGTGCGGAAGTTGGAGGATACACGTGTTCAGATTTCCACTTACTTTTATATCACCAGCCTGAATGATCTCTTCCCCGTTTCATATTGAACAAAATTTTTGGAACGCAGGTTTCAGAATACGTGAGTTTTTCTTTTAAATAAAGTATTTAACATCCTTTAATAATTTTATGTAATTAAATTGTACAATATCAATATTTAATAATAATAATTTAGTATTGAAAATAATGTTCTTAGATAATGTTAGATAGTTCATAGCCCTGGAGTCCATCTGTCAATTTGTATATTGTGGAACTCCGAGTGCTATTTGGAGGACACAGAACAATAAAAGTGCAGTGTTAAGCCAATGAGCTCGCAAGTCCTCCTGTCAATTTGTATATCGCGGAACTCTGGGTGCTATTTGTAGGACATGAAACAATAGAGGCCCAATTTTGAGCCCGCCATCCCAGTAGGATGACCCAGTTGCAAACCTATTCATATGAATTCCCAGTAGCAAACCTATCCCTAAGGATGACCCACTTGCTAGGGCGCAATGTAAAACACCAAAGTAAAATAGGGAAAAGAGAATTATGTCCAAGAAAATGTTACATAATCAAAAGCAATAATAGATGAAACAAACTTAAATGCCTCAAATATTGAAATGACACTCACCATAATACCTGGCTTGTACCTGATGGAGAAAGACTCAATGTGGTGGATACCGTCGTGATGAACCTGGAGGTGTGGTGACGAGGTGGGTCTATGTGTGTGCAAGTGGACATTGTTGGTCAGGCTATCTCTTGGTAATCTATGTTTGCAACCTAAGGGCCTCAAGACATCATCACCTTAGTTATCCCTAGGAGTTGGGGATAACATCTGGCTCCTACTTGGGGACATGTACTCTTCATAGAGTGCATGAGAACCACAACATCTCCTAGTGGACCTATGCCTACATTGAAACACGACACTGTAAAATATAGGGTGGTTCTATCACCCTTCGTCCATATACATCAAAACAAAAAATGAAAGCTAATTCTAAAAATAAATAAAAAATTGGCATTTTTTCCAAAAATTTCTAAACTAAACATGAAATCAATATATAAGTAGAGAAATATGAAATATTAAATGCAGCTAAACTACCATGAGAAATCAACATGAAAATGCAGGAAATCAAATGACCTACCTACTTACCTTGGGCTTTGGCCTTGAAGACGTCACGTGCTCTGAATGTAGGGTCGAAGAAGAGACCCATCCATTGGTAAGGGAATCTTTCTCCCGTCCAAAGCTGTCAAATAATACTTATCTTTTTCATACTTCTTATTGACGATGTAAGGGACACGCCACAAGTTGTCATCCTTTTGGTCGTATTTAGGCTTGCCCTTATTCTTGTCGCACATGAATGCAAGGATTCCCTCACTGTAGTTGATGTAAGGTATATTCTCAATGTAAGTATAGGAAGGAGGTCCTACATTGACTGCATTTTTTATGGCTTCTTCAAATTCTTTGTGTTTATTATCTTCTTTCTTTAATATCTGGATGGACCCTGGCTCTTTCCCTTGGAACTTTGAAATATTTTATATGTATTCATCTCTCCTTGGGAGTAGCATGTCTATGGAGTCCTCTTGCATGAAAGGTAAATTCTATGGATCATACTCAATGGTGTTTGAAACCTCATCAAACTCGTATTCACTTGTAAAATCAGGTTCGTTGGGATCCGTCACATGATTTTCGGCTCACTCTCGACTATATAACACCTCAAAGGTGTCACCCCCCATGGGAATGTACACATGGGTGAGGTCCATGCTGAGAAAACCCCCAAGAGAAACAAACCAACTCCTCAACAAGAGCATTCCCCAAGTGCCTGGGACATCAATTACTACTATGTTCACAAGGAGGTTGATATGCAGAAAATCAATCAAGAATACTTCAATGTTATCACATAGTCCATAAACCTTGACCCTCTTAGAGTCAATGCCACAAATGTTTCCATAAGTTCAGGTCATTTTCAAGCCAATTTGTTCCATTACTTTCAAAGACATTACATTTGTTGAGGCCCTAGAATCCAAAATACAATTGTTTAGGTGGAGGCCATTCATTCCCAAGGAGAGATAGAAAGGAGGGTCGTTGTCCCTTTTCTAATCGAGATACATGGTGTTAAAAATGATTGGAGGGTCCTCCTTCTCGTTTGGTACCTGTAATAACTTCAAGACTTCCCTCCTTATAGAATGAATTTTGCACATTTCTTTCACAGGGACTATCATATTCATCTTCCCAAACATGGTTGCAATGTCTATGTTCAACTCAATCTCATCATCGGTTGGAGTTGGTTTTGGAAGAAACTCATGTACTGGAGGTGGAAGTGGTGGGACCACCTTCTCTGTAGATGGAGGAGGAGTGGTAGTTCGTGATGGAGGGGATAAATCTTTGTTTCTTCTAGTTGAAGAAAAGTATTCCTTCTTCCTTAGTTCCTTCTTCTGATAGTTTTTCAACTGATTTAAAACCCGAAGTCTTCCCTATCTTTCCCCCTATCTTCTGGCTTTGTCAATTTGTTCCTGTGTGACCTATTTCTCTTCGAAGTTATAGATCATATCCATGGATTTCATGCTATTGGGAGAATCTTTGTATTGTCAGGAGCACTCATTCTCTCAGTGAGGTTCTTGGCATGAACAACACCATGGTTTATGCTCTATGTTAATCATTCCAACTGGGTTCAAAGTGTCATGGGCCTTTGCCTCTTATTGAGGCATTGGTTTCCAACCTGTGGCATCTCTCTTTTGTCTAGAAAAATGAGGTTTGGGGAATATTGATTTATTTCCACATTGGTTAATGTGCCCATGGTCTGATTCTGAGCCTAGATGAATTGAGTACTCATATGATCTATCTTCTTAGTCAAAAGGGAAATTGGATTAGGAGCACTTCTACTGGAAACCATAGTCTTTGCTTCTTCCTTGACACGAGGATACTAAAAAGGATCAACCTTTGAGTCATGGATATTTTCTTCAATCTTTGCACTATACACTTTGTCTTGTACCAAGGTGGTGGGATTATTGTCCTTTAGAATGAAACAAGATGTCTATCGAATGCATTCATATATATGAGACAAAAAATTGCAGTTGTAGGGTGAAAATATGTTGGAATTTGACTGTACAATCTATCAAACATGTTGTCAAATTCACTCACTCTCTCATTCTCCTTATTTTTTATCTGATTTAAATGAGCTACAGGCATCCAATAGTCTTTCTTAGTTGTCCATATGTTCTTGAATAGTTTTGAAAATTCCTCATTAAGATTCTATGTGATTGTCAGGTAAGCCTTTGAACCATCTCTAAGCATCTTCAGTAAATGACGAGGCTAGTAGCCTCATTGCTACATATTCATGTTCCACTTTTTCATTTTCCATGTCTCTAACTATGGCGTAGAGATCATCGTCCATAGTGATCACATTATTTCCTAGAAACTTAGGTAACCATTTATGAGACTCTTTTGGCATGGTATTGGGATATCCGAGGATGGTGTCCATGTTCATAGGATTGTAGAAATTTTTTACCCAAGGATGATCCATTGGAGCAAGGGGAAGGGTACCTTGGAAAAAGGTTTTCACAACGAGAGACTTAAGAGGAGGCCTTCTTCGATATACCTTAGAAGTTTTAAATCTCTTTGGGGGGGAAGTCTTAATGGAAGACAAATTCTGGGAATGTGGAGTCACCAAATGAGCTTCAAGAAAATCTCATAAAAGGTGGAAGGGGAATGTCCTTCAAGCAGAGTTGCCTTGAAAACTATGGGTAAAGGCTTTGGTATGATATCTTTCCAAAGTGTCGTTAGGGTTCGGAAAAGGATTCAAAATCCTCCCCGGTTACGACACCAAAATGTTATCGCACAAGTTTTAGGTTGGGAAAATCCTGACCCAAACCAAAATATGGCGATAAGTAAGATAAAACCTACCCACTGTCACCTTATATAGATATTCCAGTCACTTTAGTGATGATGAAAATCACAACAAGGGGGGAATCCCGAGTGACCCTAGGGGGAAATGAGACGAAAAGTGGGATGATGAAATGAAAGCCCCTATAAGTCAATTTAATAGATGGAATAAATCTTGAGGATGAGTCTCGGGAGAGGTTTAAGTTTTCCAATTTCTTGGGTACCTGCTGAGAGTGTTTGTACCTGCTCGAGACATAAGGAAAAGCAATTGTACGAAGTATATGTTAGGTGGAAAAGGAAGTGAATAATTTTCTCCCTAATTTCATAAATCAATAAAAATATATATTATAAATTAAATCATGTAACTAACATAGAATTAACCACCTAAAGCATCAAATTTTATTTGAGTTATGAAGCATAAAACATGTAGATAACTACTCAACACTTTAGCACAACTTTAGTGGTATTTAGATGGTTGTAATGGTAATTTTCAGAGTATATTTTTGAAATCCACATGGTTGTAGCAGTGATTTTCTACAACAAAAACTTTTAAACATGAAAAAGAGCAAGTAATCCAACCAAAAGTTCACCAATTAGCAGTAGAATAATAACAATGGCTTACTAGCAAATTTTCATGGTCAAATTGCAAGTTAAAATCAAGAAAATTAGATGGTTTTTTGCATCCCTAATTGATGTATCTTTTAAGTTGTTATATCTCCAAGAATATCAAGATAACTAAGACGCCCTAGAGGGGTTAACAACCTCAAGGCATCCACAAAAGAGTCCAACTTGAACAAGATTGATATCTCACCAAAACACGTTTACCAAGGAAAACAATTTATCTCTCCAATGCAAAAAATCAGATTATTGCATTTTAAAATATTGGTGAATGGATTATTTAAGTAACAAGTTAGACCCAAAAAATCCCTATGGGTGTAAATCCTCTTACTCCCTATGGCACGCCAATCAAACTAGGGCGAAACTAGGAGGGTGTACACACTCATACTTATTCTAGAAACCCTTTGCAAAAAAATGACTTATAAACTTAGCAAATGAGATGAAGCTTAATGGATGGTGTATGAAACATACTCCTCCTAGGGTTTCAACCAACAATAACCAATGACAAGAAAGAAATAACTAACAAATTCAGATTTTCATTACCAATACCAAGAGCAAGAGAGATCAAACCCTTGTTCACCAAGCAATTACCATCCAAGAGAAAGTAAAGAATCCTCCAAGAGGTGATCACCACTTAGCCTCATCCATGCATCAATATATACACTAAAAATCATTTTCAAGAGAGACAAATACCAAAAATTCTCAAGTATAGCGAAAATTTCAGTGATTGGTCTTCTCACAATGGGAGAGCTATGATGAAAAATGAAATATAGTTGATCTCTATTTATACAAATCCTCTAAACATAGTTTGTCCACAAAACTCCGGGTAAAAAAAAATACAAGCGGTCAACAACCCTTATCTTTCCCCTTTACAAAAATAATATTATTTAATTCATACTTTGCACATAAAAGAAACCCTAAAAACATGATGTCACCCTCTTTTTGGGCAACATTTGGCATTTTTGGTCTATTCGTTGAGTAGGAGAAGGAAAGGCTAGGCCTCCAAAGGTCAATAGTCCTCAACCAAGACATTTCTCCCTCGATCCATGGGCCTCTTCCTTCAAAACGTGCCAAGTGTCCATCACCACCACCAAAACCTAGCCCTAGATGACGACAAGCCCAAAAAAGGTGACGTTTTTCCCCATTCAAGCAAGTCATTTGGCATGTAGGGGATGGGAAATATCCTACAAGGCGTACTATAGGCCTCCAAAGGAGTTTTGTCATCATCTAGATTGTGGGCCCTTGGCATCCAACCTGTGGGATTAAATCCCCATGGAAGCCCAAGCTAGTCTTGTTCTCCCAAAATTGTCCACCAGCTAGGTCCTACGAAGACAAATGGATACACCGTCCAAGGATCTCTAGTCAAATGCATCATGATGAGTAAATAAAATCAATAAAATAGACATATAAGCATGCACATCCAAACCACCTCATCAAAATAAACCAATACTCAAAGACCCTATGTAATTTGCCAAGTTTAGGTATGGGAGTGTTGAAAAAACAACCTATTGGGTTAATCATACCTCTAGTTTAGGGGTGATTCCCGAGATGACCTCCATTCAATTCATGTGGATGAGGTGTCATGGATGGGGAAAAAAACCTTTGGGCATGGGGTTCATGACATACAAGTGGTTGTAATGTCTCATATATGGGTGCCTTTGTAGAGAGTGTGTTGCACCTTCATTTTCAATGCAACCTTTTTCCAAGCCCATTTATTTCCTTTTATTATTTCAAGATGTTTCCAGGTTGAAGCCAAGGTGGGGATTATACATAAGAATGAAAAAGTATGCCCACCTTGACTATACCCTGGTCACATTATGCTCCCCCAATTTGAAAACATGTGTGGGGATTCTACCTAAGCATTAAAAATAATGCCCACACATGCTCCACCTTGGTTGGCATTTTGTATTAGTTATTTTTTACGGGTCCCATCAGTTTCTTATGAGAGACATTTCATTTCCTTGGGATCCCTAGGAGAGCATATAAAAGGTTAGTGATTGGATTTTATCTTTTTCCAGCTACAAGCCTATGGGCCTTCAACCCCTTCTTCCCATGAAATGAGGGACAATCCCTTTTTGGGTCAGTACACCTGAAAACCCCAAAAGACAAGGAGATGAGGGGATCAAGTGTGGAAAGTGACAAGTATGGTATGGAATGGCATTATGACTCATTCATAGGACCTCCTAGTAGCAAACCTATCCATAAGGGAGACCCCCTTGCTAGGGCGCAATGTTAACCACCAAAGTAAAACAAGGCAAAGAGAATAATGTCCAAGCAAATGTTACACAATAAAAAGTAGTAATAGATGAAACAAACTCAGATTCCTCAAAATTTAAATGACACTCACCATAATACATGTCTTGTACCTCATGGAGAAAGAATCAATGTCTTATGGAAGCCAATTGATGTGGTGGATACCGTTGTGATGAACTTGGGGGTGTGGTGATGAGGTGGTTCTCTTTGTGTACAAGTGGACACTACTTGTTAGGTTATCTCTTGGTACTCCATGTCTGAAATATGAGGGACTCGAGAAATCATATCCTTAGTTGTCCCTAGGAGTTGGGGATAACACTCCACATCCCCCCCAATACCTACAATATATGGATTATGTTTTTCACAATTTTAAAACCCCCTTTATGAATGAATATGATACGATATTGGTCAACAAGGTGAAGCCCTACTAATGTTGGGATGTTAATGCCCCTGTTTATTTATTTTTGAGTTATTTTTATGATTTGCGAGCTTATAAGATTTTTTTCTTGTCTAAGTATTAGGGATAGAAATTAAAATAGGCTACTAAAAATTCCATGAAAAAAATGGATATCTACGATATCTAGTAAAAATAGGGTTTTTTTTAATTAAATAGATGTATTGGGAGGGGGGTTCAAAAAAAGGATTTTGGGAGGTACTTTTCAATATCTAGTGAAATTATGGTTATTCTTTAATATCCCACAAATGAACATTTTATTTCATTGGTTCATTGAGTGAAGCCCCCATGATATCCTCCAAGTCATAGTGTATTTATCACAATTGGGACTATATGCAAGTGCACCTAGATGAATTTAGAAAAATAGATATACCCCAAGTCACATGTTATTTATTGTAGTTAGTGAATTTTTTATATTGAGGAGATGGATGGATTTTATGAATATGATTCATTGATTTTTTGAACTAGGGATTGATGAGTGAATGGTGTCCAAAGAGAATATTGAAACTCTCAAGATCCTTTCGATGGAATGGGAAGAAATGCCATATTCTACACATAAGAGTATTTCATTAGCATTAAGTGACATCTAGTGTTGGATCCTTCCTCATCTTAGAAATCTATAAATCTAGGGATTGAAAAGTCTAGTTCATCTCTTGAATTATAAGGGGTGGGGTTAAGGAACGAGGAAATTTTGTTTTCCATATTAGGATCAATATAAGGACTCTCAATTGGTGGAGCCTAGATCTTAGATATTTCATTCAAGTTGGTCCACTAAGGACCTATAACAAGTCACCGAGAACATTTGAAATCAAACTATAGGGAAACATAAATTTTGGAAGGTCCTACCCTCTCTAATGTCAGAGGACGTTAGAAATTGTGCCATGGTACTATCTCCAGTTTTTGTATATCCGTACATCAGTATTTGGGTGGGGTGGATCAAACTGGAACTCACTAAATATAAGGTGACATTAATTCCACACCATCCACCTTCAATACGCCCTCCTCTATGGATCAAGTAAAGGATTTTGGCATTTCCTTATATGTAGATGAATCACCTCCTTTGATCTATATTATATTTGGTTCTTGAATTTCTCAACCTTCTAGAAATCCTCCATCTTTAGACCTGGTAATTGAATATTTTCCTAGAGTGATATTCCATGTGGTGAGTGAGTGAGGTGATGTAGAGAAGTATTTTGGGGAAAATAATGAGCAAAGGAAGAAGGGTATTTCCAGTCATAAGAGACCCAAGAAATGTGTCAAACTAAAGGTCACGAATGTGAAAATGGTACTACGCGAAGACATTTTAATGTCTTGAATCTTGTATTTTCAAAATTAGGAATTTGTTTGTAAGTTTTATGCTTGTGCAACAATTGAATGGGATCTCTTATCATGGATGCATGAGAAGTGGATATCCATTTTAGGACACACCCTAAAGTTTTATATTCTTCTTAGAGGTTGGCTTGCATTCCTATTTAAAAAATTGAAGATGTATTTTTTATTGGATAAGGGAAATGGCTTCAGATAAATATCATCCTATCTTTGAAGGCATGGTCCTGAAGGTTTTATCCCAAAAAGGAAATATCTACAATCCAACCACTATAGGTTAAAATATCCTAGCTCTGTCGTTGGACTTGTGGAACACTGAAACCCTCAAGGCAATCAATAGATTCATATGTTATAATGAGATATCATATCAAAGGAATTTGAAATTGGTGGCTCTTATTTGTGTTGAGATTGACTTTCTAGAAGGGATTTTGGACAACATCGCAATAGAAGTGGGAAAATAAAATTAATTTATATTATCGACTATGTTAATATTCCCTTTATATTTTCATTTTTCCATACTTATGGTTATTTGAAGTTTGATTTTCCACTGAAAAGGAAATCTGAGAAGGGGTTTCATACCCACATTAGGTAAGATGTCTCTTTTCCTCCCAAAAATTTTGATCTGTCTATGACCTAGATAAAATCGACAAACCCCAATGTGGTTTAGAAGCCAAAACAAATTTCCCTTATGTCTAATTAAATGAAAACCTAGCTAGATCCATCAATGTTTCTTAAATAAAATCTCTCAAAATAAATTCCTTATCAGATAATCAAATGGAGCCACTCACCATTTCTATTAGTATGATCAGGGCTCTAAAGAATTGATTCTAGGTGCATAAGAGGTAGAGGGAGGTTAGCCTATTGATCCTTTGGATAAGTATGTTCTATCCTCTCCAAATAACCCTATTTCTAATTTTTAGAGTGATAATATTTTATCTTCATTATGAAATGGGTTTGTTCTAGGGATTTTGAAGGTCCCTACTACTCACAAGGCAAACCCTTCTCCAAAACCTTTCATGATCCTTTAATCCCCTCCATTATGTCCCCTCCCCCTTTACCCTCTAACTGAAACAAAGGACTCTTGGAAGCTCCTTCAAATTCTCTCCTTGAAGGCTCAAGGATGCCTAGAGGCAACAATCCTCCCAAGAAATTATATCAGTTAAGATCCTGCAAATCGTTCAAGGTAGAAGGGGTCATAGAAAGAGTTATGGGATTCAATTCTATTGAATCACTAAGTACTGCTACCCCGAGAAGGAAATACTTTTTATCTATACCTCCATAAAAAGAGAAAAGAGATGTCCTCAAAGGTAACAAGAATATTATTTCAAAATCCCTTTGAGTGGGGTCATATCCTCATAGGTTTAAACCATGATAATAATGTCTTGCAACATAATATGGTTCGGGGCACCTCACAAGAAAACATTCCCTTGACAAGTTGGTGAAGGTCCACAAATTGAACATTATTTTGATCCAAGAAACTATGGTGTAGGGGGGAAAGATAAAAAGGCATTGCCAACCATTCTAAAGGGATACATTCTTTGTCCTCTAATGTTGTAGGTAGATTAGGAGGGCTCATAACAAATTGGTGTTGGTTGTGGAGCCTGATTATCTTCCTAATTAAGAGGTCTTTTTTTTCAGTCGTGTTTATACCCCATGAAGACTTTACACCCCAGAAGAATGTACACTCCTCCATGCGGGGGAGTGTAGGGAGGGTTACCCCCCTGTGGGGTCTGGAGTCAAGCGAGGGTTCACGCCCAAAGGAAAAATTGCCTTGTAAATGTATATTGTAATTTCATAGTAAATTTGGACCGTCCAGTATAAGGTCATAGATCTGACGGTAGAAGTTATGTTAAAGTTTTTTTCCATAGAAGGAAACCCTCTTTTATGAGGGAAATGTATTAGGGCTATGTGTTATGGTGAATATTGTATTATGAGAGAGGATACTATGAGAGAAAGAAAATGATGTTACAACAGGTGTGTTGTAGGTTGTATCCCTTCATTTGTTGGATAATAATAAAGGAAGGACCTAACAATTTCTCTGGTGGACATATACCACACCAAGTGAACCACGTATATATGTGTCTCTATTGTATTGTGTATCTTCTGTGTTTTATTTCCACATTTGTTTTATTTTATTGCTCCGCGATCCTGTTTTTTTCTAACAACTGGTATCAGAGTGAAAGGTAACTCGCAGGAAAAGAGGGTTCCAGGTTTGAGTGGGAGCAATGGTGGAAGATGGAAAGTTTAGGCTCAAGAAATTTAACGACCAAAACTACCATCTATGGAAGATGCATATGGAAGATAATTTATATAAGAAGGATCTATTCCTACCATTGGGTGGAATAGCAAATAAGTCGACGACCATGAAGGACGAAGAATGGGATATTCTTGACAGAAAGTCTCTAGGAACGATACGGCTGAGCCTGGAAACGTCGGTGGCTTTCAATATTTCGAAAGAAAAGACAACGAAAGAGTTGATGGATGCATTGGCTAAACTGTATGAAAACCCTCGATGCCCAATAAAATATTTCTAATGAATAGATTATTGCAGCAAGGAGTTTGATGATTATTGTTCATACCATGGGTTTCGTATGGAGAATACAATTCCAAGAACACCACAAGAAAATGGTGTGCCAAAAAGAATGAACAGGACAATCATGGAGCATGCAAGGAGTATGAGATTGCATGTTGGTTTTCCCTTACAATTTTGGGGAGATGTTGTAGATATTGTTGTTTACTTAATAAATAGAGGACCTTCAAGCTCTTTGGATGGTGGAATTCCAGAGGAGGCATGGACAGGTAAAAAGGTAAACTATTCTTTTTTGAAGACTTTCAGTTGTGAAGCATTTGTCCATATTGATAAAGAAAATAGAACAAAGCTTGAGGCAAAATCCAAGAAGTGTACCTTTATTGGATACAGTGTTAATAATTTTTCTTATCGCTTATGGGATTATGAAAATCACAAAATCATTAGGAGTAGAGATTCCATATTCAATGAGAAGGCCATGTACAAAGATTAGTTGCAGGGAAAGATACAAGAAAAAGAAAAACCAGAATACACAGTGCTTGCTGAGATTACTGAAAAATAAACTCCAAAGGTACCAAAAAATCAAAATGCACATCGACATGAGAAGAATGTACCTCAAACTCCTACAAGTGTTGTTAGAAGATCTACCAGGTTAAGTAGACCCCCCTGAACGATACTCTCCTTCATTGTATTATTTATTGTTGACATATTCTGGTGAAAAAAGAGCATTACAGAATACATAGGTTTACAAGTTGAAGGAAGAACA
>JASDQU010100971.1:64724-78904 GCA_032191745.1 Picea mariana | reverse complement strand
TATTAAATACCCTTTTCTTAGAAGGAACGGATTGATAGATGGATATATCCCTTACCCCTTACTTATGGATGTGTTCCCTGTCCACCTTAAGAAACTATATGCCCTAGAACACTTCCTTCATGAAGCGTTTAGGAAGTATCGCTATGAACCCTTCTATTTGAAGGAACTGATGGATCGTAGAAATTCTAGGAAGGGAAGATCCAAATCTAGACTTGGAAAGATAGAGTGATGGAATTGTTGGAAGAAAGGTTATCTAAAGAAAGACTGCATAGCTCCAAAGAAACAAAGAGATGGACATCAGGAGAAAAATTCGGAATCAAATGTAATAGGTGATGTGTTACAAGATGATTTGATTCTTTCTGTAGATAATATTTCTGAGTCTTGGGTAGTAGATTCAGGGGCTTTATTTCATGCCACACCCCGTAGGAAACATTTTCTAGATTATGTTCAAGTTGATTTTTGGCAGGTTCATTTGGGTGATGATGCACCATGCAAAATTATTGGAATGGGAAAGGTAAAAATAAATCAAAGGAATGGAAACCAATGGTTGTTGAAAGAGGTAAGACATGTTCCAGATCTAAGGAAAAATCTAATTTCAATAGGGCAGTTGGAAAGTGAAGGTTGTATATCCATATTTATAGATAAGGTGTGGAAGTTCACCAAAGGATCATTGGTGATAGCAAAAGGAGAGAAGGTAGGTACATTGTATTTATGTACTGGTAATACTGACTCTTCTATCTCTTTAGATTCTACAGTAGTGGATACAACACTGTGGCATCATAGGCTTAGACACGTGAGTGAGAAGGGGATGTAGATACTTCACAAAAGAATTTTTTTTCCAGATCTTAAACAAATTGATTTGGATTTCTGTGAGCATTGTGTTTATGGAAAACATAAGAGAGTTAGATTTCTCAGAGTCGGAAAATAAAAGAAGCATGAAAGGTTAGAGCTTGTGCATACAGATATATGGGGACCAACTCAGGTATCATCTCTTGGTGTCTCTTGTTATTATGTTACTTTGATTGATGATGCAACTATAAAAACTTGGGTTTATTGCATTCGACAAAAATCCGATGTTTTTGATACTTTTAAGAAATGGAAAGCTTTGGTTGAGAATGAGACAGGAAAAAGGTTGAAGTGTCTCAGATCAAACANATGGAGGTGAATATTGCAGCAAGGAGTTTGATGATTATTTTTCATACCATGGGTTTCGTAGGGAGAAGACAATTCCAAGAACACCACAAGAAAATGGTGTGCAAAAAAGGACGAACAGGACAATCATGGAGCATGCAAGGAGTATGAGATTGCATGTTGGTTTTCCCTTACTTTTTTGGGTAGATGTTGAAGATATTGTTGTTTACTTAATAAATAGAGGACCTTCAAGCTCTTTGGATGGTGGAATTCCAGAGGAGGCATGGACAAGTAAAAAGGTAAACTATTCTTTTTTGAATACTTTCAGTTGTGAAGCATTTGTCCATATTGATAAAAAAAATAGAACAAAGCTTGAGGCAAAATCCAAGAAGTGTACCTTTATTGGATACATTGTTAATGATTTTGGTTATCGCTTATGGGATTATGAAAATCACAAAATCATTAGGAGTAGAGATTTCATATTCAATGAGAAGGTCATGTACAAAGATCAGTTGTAGGGAAAGATAAAAGAAAAAGAAAAACCAGAATACACAGTGCTTGCTGAGATTACTGAAAAATAAACTCCAAAGGTACCAAAAAATCAAAATGTACATTGACTTGAGAAGCATGTACCTCAAACTCCTGCAAGTGTTGTTAGAAGATCTACCAGGTTAAGTTGACCCCCTGAACGATACTCTCCTTCATTGTATTATTTATTGTTGACATATTCTGGTGAAAAAAGAGCATTACAGAATACATAGGTTTACAAGTTGAAGGAAGAACATGGAGGCAAAAAGCGGTACAAGGCTAGATTGTTGTAAAGGGGTTTGCATAAAAGAAAGTTATAGATTTTGATGAAATATTTTCTCCTGTTTTTAAAATGACTTCAATTAGGACTATTTTAAGTCTTGTGGCAGTAAAAGATTTTCATCCTGAACAGTTAGATGTTAAAACAATTTTTCTCCATGGGGATTTGGAGGAAGAGATTTATATGCAACAACACAGGGGTATGAGGTCAAAGGGAAGGAGAATTTGGTATCAGGTTGAAGAAGAGCTTGTATGGCCTAAAGGAAGCTCCAAGGCAGTGGCATTTGAAGGATGAGAGGTTTATGACAGAACAAGGTTATAGTAGATGTCATTCTGATCACTTTGTTTATTTTAAAAGGCTAGAAAATGGAAGCTATATTATCTTGCTATTGTATGTAGATGATATGCTTGTTGCAGGGTCTAATATGCAGGATATAAATGTACTCGAGAAGAAATTAGATAATTCATTTGTGATGAAGGATTTGGGTGCTAGAAAGAAAATCCTTGGTATGAGAATAACAAGAGACAAGAAAAATCGCAAATTGACATTGNATGCAAAATGAAAAACCAGTTAGTACACCTTTGGCCAACCATTTCAAATTAACTAAGGAAATGTGTCCTAAGACATAGGAGGAGATACAATACATGTACATGGTCCCTTATTCAATAGCAGTTGGGAGCTTGATGTACGTGATGGTTTGCACAAGACCAGAAATTGCACATGCAGTGGGACTTGTGAGCGGGTATATGAAAAATCCAGGTAAAGAACATTGGGAGGTAGTAAAATGGATTCTCAGGTATTTGAGAGGTATTGCTACTCATGCGTTATGTTTTGGAGGTTCAAACATTGTTCTACAAGGATATGTTGATTCAGATATGGCAGGTGATAAAGATAGCAGGAGGAGCACCATAGGGTATGTTTTTACTATAGGTCGAACAACAGTAAGATGGATTTCAAAACTACAAAAGGTTGTTGCACTTTCAACAACAGAAGCAAAGTATGTTGTTGCTACAAAGGCTAGTAAATAAATGATTTGGTTATAGAGGTTTATGGAGGAATTAGGAAAGAAGCAAGAGAATAGCAGGTTGTAATGTGACAGTGAGAATTCCATTCATCTTGCAAATAACTCATCCTTCCATTCGAATACTAAGTATATACAACTCAGGTACCATTTCATACGATCTGTCTTGGAAGATGGACATTTGAAGTTGGAAAATATGCACACTAGCCACAATCCTTCTCACATGCTAACAAAGGGAGTAACCAGGGAGAAACCGAGTTCCTACTCAGTTTCAGTTGGTCTTCAAGCATGAAGATGAATATGATAAGTTTTCCAGGTCCAAGAAGGATCATAGTCCAACATATACAACAATGGTGGAGTTGTTGAGATCAGTCTCCAAGTGGGAGATTCTTGGTTGTGGAGCGTGAGAAGAATGTACACTCCTCCACGCGGGGGAGTGCAGGGGGGGTTACCCCCCCTGCGGGGTCCAGGGGCAAACGTGCCCCTGAAGGAAAAATTGCCTTGTAAATGCATATTGTAATTTCATAGTAAATCTGGACCGTTCATTATAAGGTCGCAGATCTGATGGTAGAAGTTATGTTAAGGGTTTTTTCCCTAGAAGGAAACCCTCTTTTATTAGGGAAATGTATTGTGGCTATGTATTATGGTGAATATTGTATTCTGAGAGAGGAGACTGTGAGAGAAAGAAGAGGAAGTTACAACAGGTGTGTTGTAGTTTGTTTCCCTTCATTTGTTGGATAATAATAAAGGAAGGACTTGGCAATTTCTCTGGTGGACGTAGCCCACACTGGGTGAACCCCGTATATCTATGTCTCTATTGTATTGTGTATCTTCTTTGTTTTATTTTCGCATTTGTTTTATTTTATTGCTCCGCGATCCTATTTTTTTCTAACACTTGGAATCAATTTTTTTAGTTGTAGAGCTTAGATATTAGGATCAGTCATAAAGACATATTTATAGTAATTAGAACTATGGAAAATAAATTTAGTGATTGATATGTATGGACCATATACAAATAAGTAGTAATTATGGGAAAATTTATTTCAAGTACATTTTCTTGGGTGCACCCACAATCTTCTTGCGGGTGATTTTAATTGTGTTATTAGGAACAAAGAGATCTAGGGGAAGGTTAGTAGGATGGATACCCTACCAACTTTCATTTTGAGGAAATTAAATGAAACACATCTATGTGACCCTAAAATAGTTGAAATGGTCCCAACATGGAGGAACATAAGTCCAAGGGTTGTAGGTGTAGAAAAAATAATGGATAGATTCATTGTTTAAAAGGATATTTGTTAAATGGAGGACATGCTTAGAATGTGGGTTAGATATGGAGGCCCATCAAATCATTCCCTAATCTTCTTTCAATGAGCTAAATATGATAGAAAATATCTATGTCCCTTCAAGTTCAACCCCCATTGGTTACAAGATGAGGGATTTTCTAACATAGTGAAGGAACAACGAAGACATATCAACCCTATTCTAGAGGACTCTATTATGCTACAATTCAGCTCCAATCTTCAAAGGGTGAAGTGATCTACCTTATCGTGCGCCAAAAAAAAATATAAGGATTCCCAAAATGGCTTACTTGAGGTGGAAAGGAATTAATAGATTTATTTCAAAGAGATAGCGTCCTTGGCCTAGATAGATGGACCATAGAGTTCTATAAGAGATTTTATGAAATGCTAGAAAATGGCACTATGGTTGTCATGGAAGAATCTAGGAATTTAGGGAAAGTTATAGGAACTTTGAATTTGACTTTCTTAGCTCTAATCCAAAATAAATATGGCCCTGCCTCCTTTCAATATTTCAAGCCAATATCCTTTTGTAATTCTATATAAAAAATTGTCGCAGAAATAATCTCTAGAAGTCTTAAATCATCTCTCTCTCCAATGATTTCCCAAGAGAAGCTCAATGTTTTAGCTAATAATTGGGTCCATGATGATATGGGGTTAGCTTCATAAGGGATTCATTCCATTAATACTAAGAGAAGGTTATCAATGGTTATAAAACTTGACCTATCTAAGGCTTCTGATAAGGAAAACTAGATGTGGGTGTGACTCATCTTTCTTTACACAATTTTAATTTTTGTTTTGCAAACTATATTGATGAGTCTTTAATCTTATCTTCTTTCTCTATTATCATGAATGTGTCAACTTGAAAAATATTTATATATCCTCTGGCCCTAAGGAAAGGATGCAAAATATATTACAAGAGCTCTAAATTGATTTGGGCATGCAACAAGCACAAAAGTTAAATTTTAGAAGTCTACCATCTCCTTCAATGAGTTGGACGAGAGGATGGAAGGATCCATACAACAAAATGGATTTGGCTATATGAAAGAGTAGAAAATAGAATCACAAACTGGTGTTCTTGGTGGTTATCTTCTGAGAGCAAAGTAACTATACTTAAATAAATGTTTATCGCAATTCTGGTATATTATCATTCTTTACCTATGTTCCTGTTCCTATTAGCATTCTAGAAAAATGTTAGAAAAATATATTTTTAATTTCTTTAAAAATAGAGAAAGGAAAAAAAGGACTCCCATTGTTAAAATGGAAAAGATTAACTAAGCCTAAATCCATGGGTGGGGATGAAAAATATTCATCCTTTTAGTAAATCCATAGTTATAAAAGAGTCTTTGGAGACTTATTTCTCAAATACTTATATGGCCAGAGGTTATTAAAGAATAATATATTTATCCCTATCCATTGAACATTGGATTTGACCCAAGATAAAATCCCTTGTAATGGTTTTATAATATGGAAGGCCCCAATCCTAGCCTTCCCTTTGATTGGACAATGGGTAGACGGGAGAGTAGGAAATGGTTAAAGAGTAAGGATAGGGGAGTGTAAGGATAGGGAAGGACAATAGGAAATGGTTAAAGTATAAGGATAGGGGGGCCCTTATATTCATAATAATGGGTAACATAGATTGTTCGATGATTTTGTTGCAATTCCTTTAAAAAAAGACGAAGGGTGGAAAAAGACACAATATGTAGATATCTCAATTGAACTTGGTAGATTGTAGAATGAAGGGTGGAAAAAGGCACAATATGTAGATATCGAAGGTCACTTGGTAGAACAATTGGATTCATTAGACAATATATTATTATTATTTTCAATCGAGATAAGGGATCAAGAGGGCTAGTGTGATCTCGAAATCCTTAGGCTATAAGATGACGTGTCTAGAGAGTATAGTGGAGTGGGGAAACTACTAGAAACAAAAGGCTTCCCTAAAGGATAAGATTTTGTTATGGTTGGAATTAAGTAATAAATATCCTACATGGGATGATTTTTAGATTTAATAAAAAGGTCACGATTTGGGCTAAGATCCTACATATTATGAAAAGAAAATGAGGTGACTCTATAACACATTCTCATAGATTACTTTTTTTACACAAGAAGTTTGGAAAGAGGATTTATCTTCAATAGGAATATTGGATGTTCTCCGGGGGAGAGCTACAAGAAGTGGTTGGAGGAGCCAAGGCTACCCCACTATAGATATATTTCCACCATTGTCTCACCATTGTCTTTTAGGTCTTATGTATTTCAAATTATCATATTTAATCTGAGAATATATCATCTTTACCTTTGAAATTGTTTTTATAATTTAATTTTACTTTGAGGGGATTTAATATTTTCCAAAATAGAAAGATCCAAGGCATATTGGAAGGCTATAAATAAATAGATAAATCTAAAGATTAGTGTTTTTTTTTTTCAATGGAAAAACCAAAGGAATCCTAGCCATTTTGAGATTAGAGATATCATGTTTCTTTTTTCTACTCATAATTTTTCTTTTAAGTAACCACTGGGTTTGGGAAGAAATAATTTGACTAAATGGGATGTGTTGAACTATTGCTTGAAGTGTCTTTAGAGAAGAATGTGGGGAAGCTTTAAGTTTTTGGCGATTCAATGTTGGTTATATACTAGATCAAGAGCTCTAATAAGTTTCAAAATTTACTCAGGCCTATTTTTGATAAAATCTTAAAGGTAGTTGGGCAATTCACTGAAATTTGTTTTTAGCATGTCTACAAAAAGCATAATAAGAGAACAAACGAACTATCAAAAATCAAAGTTCAAAATCCAATTGAAATTAATCTAATAAAGGAACACAAGAAAGAAAGGATTTTTTCCCACCCTCCATAAATTTGTTTAGTTTTATTGTTCTATTTTGATTGAATGACTACTATCTTCTTTTTTCTTTGATGGAACATGTGGTGGGTTTTGTTTATGGAAATTATTCATTTTTTATTTTTCATTGTGAAAGGGATATAGCCCCTTCTTTACATTTATATAAGATGATATAAATAATGTAGTAACAATTAGGCTTATCTTATAAATTATTAGAAAATTTATAAAAGTGTTCTGATTCATATTAAATGTAACTTTTTCTTTTTGAAAATTTATAAAATTGCTCTGATTCATATTGAATATATGAAGTTATGATTTTTTTTACTTTTGTTGTAGTTTGGGGCACATAGATGACTTTAGAAAAATATATATATTCTAAGTTATAGGTTATTTATTGTAGTTGGATCTAAGTGCAAGTCTTAGATGATTTTGAAAAAATAGATATTCTCAAGTCATAGTTGTTTCACTAAAGGATAGTTGTCGCTTTATTGTGATTATGTAACACAGTCATTTATTGCATATTAAGGTCATTTATGGGTAGCCTTAGAGGAATATATATTCCCTACTTGTCATTTCTTATCCCAAGAATAGTTTTCGTTGATGCACCTACATAAGTAAGTTTTTTATTATATTTATGGCCATGTGCAAGCCTTGGATGACTTCGGAAAAATAGATATCCCTAAGTGGGAATTGCTTAGCTAAATGATAGTTTCCATTAATGCACCTATGCAATTATATGTATATTATATATTTCAATTAAGAACAATTACAAATCTTTAATAAAATTGGTGGAATAAATATCACATAGTTATGATTGCATAACCAAAGAATAGTTGTGACTAGTATGCCTGCAAAGGTGGTTTGTTTAGAATATATGTAAGTCATTTATTCCATACATAGCCCCAAGATGTGCCTACATAAATAGGTCATTTATTGTATATGTATATCATTGTATACTTGAAATTTCTATTTTTCTATTGTGTTACGACGTAGTCTAAATGTTCTACGTTTTGCATTTTTTCCAGGTATTTTTTCCAACGAATTTTAGTCGAAATTTAACTAGAAATTGCAGATTTGAGTTGCTTAGTCTATACATTCTAAGTGTTCAAGCAACAAAAAAATTGCAATTTCACCAACAATTGTAAAGTCAAATTCCAATAATAGTTGCTAAAAAAATCCAAAATGTAGAACATTTAGACTATATATTTTGTAACACATTGTTTCACAACACTTTGAAACAAAGGATAACATTGTTAAAAACATTGTTAAAGTGCACATCAAAAACATATTCACATTCACATAATAAAAAATAAATATAGTCATCAAAAATTTATTTCATTCTCAACATCCATTAGCTTAGATAGGAACATGGTTAATATGAGTTAATCAACTTGTAGTAATCATTATGAACAATTTTCATTAAATCATTGCAATTAATATTAGTGTTTTAAGTAAAACTTATTATAATATGTAATTTTAATTTTATATATTAATTAGTTGTATTTTAAAAATTATTAAATTTTTTTAAGGAAAACTTTGCAAGAAAATTTAAGAGATGCTTCTCAAATTTGTGAATTGCATCTCTAATAAACTTATCAATGTAATGATGTGCACTTCATTTAAAAAGATTTAAACTAAACACATGTAAAAACAAAAATAATCAAATACCAACAACATTATTAATAATTAATTAGAATAATCCGTTAAACTTAGAAATAATTGATTTAAAAAATAAATATATAATATTTCTTATGTTATTTTATTATACTAACTCAAACAATTGCAAAAAATAATAATAAATGATTTAATCCTATATAGGATAGAAAAAAAAATAAGGTCTCAACTTTGAAACAATTGATTAACTTGCAAATACAAATGCAAAGAAGGTCTCTACGATGCAAAGAGCTAAAAAAAAATCATGCAAATTGGCTACACAATCAAACAAAGGTCACAAGAAAAAAATTTAAAAGTGATGTGAAATGTCACAAACGATACACCGCTATTGTGTCCTTTTTTTTCATATTAACAAGATTTGATTATATTAATTTATGTTGTATATGGATCCATCCAAAAAGACCTCCAATAAAAAAACACTAAGAATATAAATGAAATTGCCAAATTTCAAGGAATGCATTATTTTCTCTGTCGCCGAATTTCAAGGAATGTATTATTTTGCAAGGAATGTAGATTAAGAGAAAGCATAATAATTTTTATTGTGATAATATTTTTAATTTCTTTTTAATTTTTTTATTAGTGGAATTAATAATTAGGGTAGATTTGTATTTACATGATCCTTCAAACATGACAGACGAGTTAGGAGAGGTTTGAACTAGCGACATCACAAGGAGTACCTTAACAGTACGTTTTATCATTAACTAATCTTCACCTTTGGGGACAATTCCTTTTTAACTTTGAAAAAATCATAGCTATGTTATTTAATTTATAGGGTTTAGTAGATCATGGTGAGATGATAACCTTCAAATTTAGAAATTTCATTTATGCATGGGATGAGCTAGAGAGTCTTGGGATTGTCATGGAGAATGACGCATGGAATGGACCCTAATAAGATATGGTGACTCGATGAAGGCAAAGGGGTGTTGGGGTTGCTTATGCTAAATCACTAATTAAAGGAACATGTAATTGAGATAAGAGTATTTTCATTTTGTTATTCATTATAATAATAATAATAATAATAGTAATAAAAATTAAAATCATGACATAATTAAAAATTAAATTAATATATAAAATCATTTTAATTGTAAGATAAGAAACTTTTCTACTTTAGTTCCGAGGGTTAGCTCAATTGGTCTAGAACCAAACATAAGGTTTCATGCTTGCTATTTAT
Source organism: Picea mariana (assembly GCA_032191745.1). Classification (NCBI taxonomy): domain Eukaryota; kingdom Viridiplantae; phylum Streptophyta; class Pinopsida; order Pinales; family Pinaceae; genus Picea; species Picea mariana. The sequence continues at coordinate 68,966 of JASDQU010100971.1, read as the reverse complement.
TATGGGTTTGACTCTTTTAATTCTCCTGGACAAAACTCCGTAATGAAAACCTGCAGTTTATCCCATTTACCATCTATAAAATATGAAGAAGTATTTTAAAAATTTCTCATAATTTCTTTCCTATAAAAAAACTCCCTTTATTTATAAGATAAAAAACTCCTAACTTTAATTTATATAGAGATTGTAGCCCAAAGATACCCGCAAGAGAGGTACTATGACTTTTGAAATCATGATAATGTAGTGACCACTTAAATATGTATTAGGTATCAGCTTTAGCTTCAACTTCATAGTTTTACTTGTATCTAATGGGTATCAAAATCATTTATCGATTGGATATTAAAATAATTTTTTATTAGGCTTTTGCAATTTAGATAAACATTAGAAATACATTAATATTTCAATTATAATTTTTAGTAATATTGAAGTTTTATTTTTTATAATTTTTTAATTAATAGTATAATGTAAAATAACAAAATCAATAAAAATGGGTTAATTTGGTTAATTGTATTTAATGATATTAAAAATTTAACTTTAATATTGTTAAATATTTAACCAAAATGTTATTTATAAATGTGGAAAAGTAGAGAGAGAGAGCGTTTTAGCTTCAACTTCATAGTTTTACTTGTATCCAATGGGTATCAAAATCATTTATCGGTTGGGTATTAAAATAATTTCTTATTAGGCTTTTGCAATTTAGATAAACATTAGAAATACATTAATATTTCAATTATAATTTTTAATAATATTGAAGTTTTATTTTTTATTAATGTAAAATAACAAAATCAATAAAAATGTTAAGGGGTTAATTTTGTTAGTTATTTAATGATATTAAAAATTTAAATTTAATCTTGTTAAATATTTAACCAAAATGTTATAGAGAGAGAGAGAGGTTTTTTTATGACGATGACAACTATAGGTAGGGCTCTCGTCAACACCTAGGTCCCTGTTGGGGTTGGAGAGAGAGACTCTAGTTTTTTTATGATGGCGACCATTATAGGTAGAGCTCTCATCAACACCTAGGTCCCTATTGGGGTTGGTTGATGACAAGTGGGTCGAGGTTTATGACATGAGCAATTCTAGGTAAGGGTATTTATTCACACACTTGAGCACCATATGGAGGATGAGGTATTGGACTTTGAGGGTGACGTTGTGCATACATAGGAGATCTTTTACTCCAATGTCGATTTCATGCAGATGTAGCAGAGTGAGAGGGATATTTCCAAGGTTGGTCCCGGGCCGTCAGATCTGCAATCAGGCGAAGATCCATTTGATGAGCCTCCCAATGTCGACTATCATTCAAGTTTCGATGGGGGGAATGGGCTTGGTTTATTGGTTGGTCTATCTCACTCTGTGCATGCACATTCACTTAAAGGATCGACAAAAGATACATCCCTGCTTCATTCTCCCCATTCACAAGCTCGTGGATCATCTTTAGCTAAGGAACATAGAAGTAGTTTGAAGGTGGTAAGTAGAGAGGGGTCAAAGTGGGTTTTTTCCCAAAAGAAGTTGTTTCCTAAGAGAAAGTGTTGCAAGGTCAAGAAGGAGAAGACATAGAAATTGGGGCTATCCCTGAGCTGCTGGGAAGAATGGTGGTTGGTAGATTTTGTGGGAAAAATGTGAGTCCTTTGGCTCTGAGGAACAAGATTGACACTAATTGGACATAGGTTTTGGGGTACCAACTAGAGTACCATACTCTCACTTGAGGATGAATTTTCTTCAAATTTCGGTTGAAGAATGATCTTGGGGAAATTTTTAGCCAAGTTTGGGGTTGGGGTCACTTATGTCTATTTCTAAAAGAATGGGCCATCAATTTCGACCCATCTCATGATCCTCTCTTGCCTTCTAAGGTTTGGGCAATCCTTCTAAACCTTCCCATCATGTTTTGGCAAGAGGAGGTGTTAATTGCAATAGGGAATAAAATAGGACAATTCCTTAGTTGTGAACCCAAGTGGGACACAAAACCGGATAGGAGTTGGGCATGGGTGCAAGTAGAAGTGGATATGAGGGAGGGTTTGTTCGACGAAATTAAGTTGGTGTGTTGTAGTTTTTCTTGGATTCAAATGATAGATTATTGGAGGGTTCTCTTCCATTGTTTCATATGTCTTGAGGTTGATCACCTTCAAGTGCAATGTCAAAGGCCTCCATCTTGATTTCCCCCTTTCAAGAAGACGTGGAAAAGGAAGCTTATATCAAAAGAAAGTGAACACAAAAAATGGAAAAATTGCAGGGGGACACAAGGCACAACACCAAGGTCAACCAATGCGGTGCGCTAGGTGGTTCTTCCCCTTTGATCTCTTCGGACATGAATTCAGGTAAGTTGTTAATCCATGTTTCTTCTCTGCCATCTCAATCTCATGTTGAGGTTTTAACTCCTTCCTGAAACTCGTGTACGCCCCAAGAAGCTTCGGTGATGTGTGTTAAGTCCTCTTCTTTTTTTAATCCTCATCTAGAGGAGAAGGTTCTATCCAAGGCAGAAGTTCCCTACCCCAGTCGTCCCGTGGGCCCATCTCCTCCTCCTCCTCCTCCTAGTGCAAGGATTGATCCTTCGATTAGTGCTCATCCCTCCTTTTCCCTTTCCCCCTTATTTGACTTAGCAGATGGTTATTTTTCCAAACCCTCCTTCAAATCATACTATCTTCTATGTTCGAAGTTCAAATTAGGTCCTATGGAAGTCAGTGTGGGGGGTTTGGCATATGACAAGGCCTCAGGGGGTGAGGTGGGAAGGAAGTCCCACATTTCATTATCCCAAATTCAAGCTAAGAAGGATATTAGAAATGGTAAACAATCCACTATTGTGTGGGCCCTTGGAGTAGGGAAGCCCATGTCAAAGGTTCTCAATGATTGTCTCTCTTTTAATGTGTGCAGGGTCGAGCGTGCCTAGAAAATCCTAGCCCTCAAAATGCTCGTGCATGCAAGTGGGTCAAACATAATCATGATTCAAGAAACAATGTGTTTAGGTGATAAGACTTTAGAATCCTTTTGGTCATGGTTAAAATATTAGTCTTTTGTATGGTAGACTTAGAAGGCCCTTTGGGGGGCTTACTCACTACTTGGAGCCTTCTTTATAGAGCCTTTTACAGTTCCCTTATTTAGTATAAAATAGTGGTTGACCTAGAGGATCATTTTATCCACAATATGTTTAGGTTGGTCAATGTGTATGGGCCTTATGTTGATAAGTGTCCTTTCTGGGAGGGTATAAGCATAAATAGAATCTTGTCTTCCTCTAATGTCATTCTTGGAGGTGACCTCAATTTTATGCTCTCGATAAGGGAATTCTAGGGAGACCAACATCGTAAAGATCTGCAGGAGGGTTTTTTTTCTCATTGGATCGAAGAGAATCATCTAATTGAGCCAAAACCTTCAAAATTGTCCCAAACTTGGCATAATAGAAGAGAATGGGAGAATATGGTTGCAAAAAGAATGGAAAGATTTTTTATTTCTAAGGATTTGTTAGATAATCCCAAGAATTTCAAGTTGTGGGTTTCAGGGGGAGTAATTTCTGATCATATGCCCATTCTTTTGAAAATAGACAAGAGGGGGATAAATCTATCGTTCTTGTTTAAATTGAACCAGGCTTGGCTTCGAGAGGACTATATAAATTTGGTCAGGTAAACCTGGACCCATTTGAAAGAGGATGCTAGGATATCTTACATGCATCAATTCGTAGGTAATCTTTCCAAAATAAAAATAAAAAATCCTCTAAATCCTGGGCACTGACCTTCAATTTGAAACATCARTCACTTCTTAGGGATATCGAATCTAAGAGAGAGGTAATGCTAGTAGAAGGGTCATTCGACTCTCTCTCCACACATGAAGAAGCATCTCTTCATGAGTTGTTGAAAAAGAAATATGATTTTCTAGCCCATGAAGAATCTGAGTTGTGCCTTAAGAGCAGAGCGATCTCRCTTAAGGTGGGAGACAACGATACCAAATTCTTCTATAGGTTTGTGAAATTTTGTAAGAACTTGAATTCGATTTTGGAAATCAGGGATCAAAATGGACTGTCAGTCTCTTCCCATGACAATATTGTTGAGGCAAGGAAAGCCTTCTTCTTCAGCCTCTTCAGAGAACCTATGGGGTGCCAAATTGTTGAGACTCTAAAGATCATTGATCTTTTTCCTATATCTATCATAGAGGAAATGAACGAGTTCCTTCAGGCAAATATTTTAGAAGGAGAAATTCTATCTACCCTTTTGGATTTATAAAAGAGCAAGAGTCCAGGTCCCAACGGTCTAACCTTAT
>JASDQU010100971.1:49972-64674 GCA_032191745.1 Picea mariana | reverse complement strand
CTTAAGGTGGGAGACAACGATACCAAATTCTTCTATAGGTTTGTGAAATTTTGTAAGAACTTGAATTCGATTTTGGAAATCAGGGATCAAAATGGACTGTCAGTCTCTTCCCATGACAATATTGTTGAGGCAAGGAAAGCCTTCTTCTTCAGCCTCTTCAGGGAACCTATGGGGTGCCAAATTGTTGAGACTCTAAAGATCATTGATCTTTTTCCTATATCTATCATAGAGGAAATGAACGAGTTCCTTCAGGCAAATATTTTAGAAGGAGAAATTCTATCTACCCTTTTGGATTTATAAAAGAGCAAGAGTCCAGGTCCCAACGGTCTAACCTTATAATTTTTTCTTGGTTTTTTCTATTTTCTTAAAGAATATTTACTAAAAGTGGTTCCAGAATCTCAGGGTCCAGGCAAAATTATTAGCTCCTTCAATGAGACTTTTCTTGTCCCGATTCCTAAGAAACAAGAGGCCCTCTCTTTTGAGGATTTCAAACCTATTTCTTTCTATAATTTGATTTGTTAGATCATATCAAATATTATAGGGAACAAACTTAAGCCCATTCTTAGTAATATTATCTCTAAGGAACAACTCAAATTTATTTACAAAAATTAAATCCATGATGCAGTTGCGCTGGATTAAGAAGCTATGCACATTATTAAGACCCAAAAAATATCCTCCATAGTTGTGAAGTTAGATCTCTCAAAATCCTACAATAAATTTAGCTTGGTTTTTATTAGGCTTGTTTTAATTCAAATGGGGATAAATTTGGTTATTTTCAATTGGATTATGGGATGCATCGAGTCAACTTATTTTTTTGTTCTTATAAATGGATCTCTTTCCTCATTCTTTCACTCTTTGAGAGGACTCTGTCCGGGGTGTCCATTATCTTCGTTCCTTTTTCTTATTGTGGTGGAGGGTTTAAGCATGTTAATTCGGAATGCCAATAGGAGAGGGCTCCTAAAAGGAATCAAAATCTATGTGGCTGAATTTCTTTCCCATTTTCTTTTCATTGATGATGTTATACTCTCTGGTGTAGGGTCTGTTAACACATAAGATTGTATTATAATTTGAGATAATTTCCCAAAATACAATTGCTATAGGAGGGTTCTTGTACTTTTGGACAAATTGACTTCAAGTCATTTTTTCATGGGTTTTGAGAAGGCATTTGCAGTACTTGATGATTCCATTGTGTGGAAGACATCATAAAATTTCCAACCATATCTCTTGCAGCCAAAAATTCCTCTGGGAAGGCCTCCAAACACCCTCTCAAATACCACATTGTGTTTCTGCTAAGAGCACGTTGCTCTTCTGTAATTTTTTGAGTGACTAACTTAAAACTAGGATTATGAACAAATGAGAAGGTATTTTTTAAAACTGGAGGAAGTTTTTTGTTCATCACATACCAAATAAAAAAAACCTCTCTCAGTTTTTCAAAACGTGTTATGGTTAGAGAATATTAGACACAGAAAAGGCGTTATAGAATCACCTAGCCAGACACACAAAGGGCGCTACAGAATCACCTAACCAGACACAAAAATGGTGTTACAAAATGTGCAGAACTGTTTTACAATGGCGCTACGGAATTTCCTGTAGCGATTATTGTTTGGATATTCGCCTTGTTGGGAGGTTGCCACCTGTCAAGGAAGGTTCGAATGGTCTCCTAGGAGTTTTTTGGACATGGGAGACATGTCTTCCATCTCCATATCAATCACGATGACCTATTTCAAAAGGCATTTATCATCATAGACAAAATCCCCAAAAAATAGGAATTTGTTAGGCTTTTGTTAGAATCTTTTCTAACAAGACTCCTAAATGGACGAGGATCCTATGTAACTCCTTGGTTTCGACCTCCTTAGGATATATATAGATTATTCACTATAAATAAAAGGTTTTTTTATGAGAAAAGGGTTGGATTCATGAGCCAAGAGAGGAGAGAGTTGGAGGAGTAATTTTAGTTGCTCATTTGTAATCCCGAGGGCCTGTTTGTAATGACATTTTTTGCCATTAAAGATTCATGAGAGATGTTATTAGATCATCTTATTTTTTTTACCATTTCTTTGTTATCTTATTTTTTGAACATATTACAGGATTTTAGGATCATAGTTGCCATTAATTGATGGATTCATGAACAACGAAGGATCTGTTGTAGCTTGCCCATTAAATCATTGTTCATTGTTTAAGAAAATATTTATCTATTGCATAAAGGATCTATGTATAATGGATGTTCTTCCTTTTGTCATATTCACCATGCTTCTACTCATCATTATATATCTCTTTGTCTGATATACAGTTTGATTTCCTTTGATTTGTAGGATGTTATGAGTCCATGCCCAATGGAATGCCTCTGCATACATGTTGTTGCTCTCTCCCTTTCTTTCCTAGTCTTGTTGATCCACCTACTCAAACCATTTAATCCATTTACATTCTGATGGGTACTGGTCTTGCACTTACAACAGTCTAACTGTGACTCTCAGTGCTAACATTAATGGTGTCGTTGTCGGGGAATGAAGTGTGAAGCTAGATTCCCTGGGAGAATGACATAGATCCAAATCTTGATGGTAGACAAGAGAGGGATACAAAAAATTATCTATAATCATCTACCTAGTGACTCCATAATCAAAGACTCCACTCGGGAGGATCTTGTTGACATAAAGATGACCATACGAAAGAGGATGAATAGGTATCAGCTTATGATCTTTCTTCATGAACTTTAGTTGTTCTTTATTAACTCATTTTTTCTTTTCCCTTCACATATAAAAATGATCATCTTGTGCTTTTTTTATTCGGATGAGCATCAATATTCTTTTATATATCCATCCTTGCTAGAAGAAAATTTGTAGCCTGCTTGTGTTTTTGAGGTTGGTCCTGAAACTTCATTTCATCCTATTGAGAAGAACGAGGTTTATATCTCTATCATTCCCTAACATAATCAACCTCGTGACCATGAGAATGATAAAAGTGATTGAAATCCTTCTCATATCTCATTATCTTCGGTTATTTTCAAGCCTTTCCATGAGCTTGTTAAACCTCATTTTCATCCCACTACTTTTCAAACTAGAATCAGGATAAAGATGTTCAATACTTTAAAGTTGCCATATATCCTTCATCCTTATCCTCTTGATTGCCTTGAGTACCTTCCCCTTTTTTCTAGAGAGGATCATGTCACAGCCGAGAGGCATTTGGGGGCCTTTGAAAATTTTGTTGATCAGTTTGAGATAGTTCATGATGATGTTCCTACTGATCCAGGTGGATATCGGTGGCCACCCACCTTTTCCAAATGGCTCAAAACAGTTTTCTAGCAATTTTGGCAATTTACTATTTTTAGCAGGTTTTAACTTCCGGGGCCATTTTGAGGGCCCAAACGAATTTTTTTAAAGATATAGGTTCTAAATAATAACTAAAGGCATTATTGATCCCCCAAATTAATCTCCTTGACGATACCTTTCCAATGAGCTATCACACTCCTAAAATAGAGATCGTATGCAAAAGTTACGACCCTGGGAAGTTGATGTACTCACTTACCCAAACGGGGACCACATGACTTTTGGTGCTTCATCTCCTAGGGTTAGGTCTTTGGATGTCTAGGGTTTTTGGCATTCCTTCTTATTGTAAAAATTCCTTCAGAGCCTCATTGTAATCATCCTCTTGTGAATGCGAGTAGCCATCACATCTCTTCTCAGAGATAAGTTGCCACCATTCTAGCGAGTCTTTCACTCTGTATTTTTACAGTCACTGTACATTTATTTCATTAATAGAAATCGTGTAATTATTGTATCTCTGTGTTTATGGTTGCATCTCTGATATATTTTTGTTATATTATTGGATATACGTGATATCTCTATGCATTTTGTTATTATATCTCCGCTCTCATTTCGTGCCGAAAATAATCCAGATCACTAGTATCAGAGCAAGTTGTTCTTGGTCATTTTTTCAGTGCATGTCCCCGATGAGGTATGAGTGTAGCAAGTTGGGTCTCGAGCTTGTCTCTCTTAAGGAAAATCTCTCTCGCACACCCAAGAAACCCTCAATGGAGGAAGAAAAGAAAAACGACGGAGCAGACAATCCTATCAGTCTGTTGCCTGAGCAAGCTCTCACGTGACAGAGGGACGAAATGATGGAGAATTTTCCCCACATCCTTCAACTCTTGCCGATAGCAACAGGGTCATCTTCATCAGGCGGCCACTTTGGAGGAACCTCGCCTTTCAAGGTACAAGTTAATTTTGATACTCTTGTATTTGAAGGACAGATAGATGTAGAAGCCCTAGAAAAATGGTTAACTCTACTAGAAGGTTATTTCTTTGTTCACAATTTTTTCTGACAAAGAAAAGATCACCTTCGCAGTCCTTAAAGCTCTCCCTCATGTCAAACATTGGTGGGAAACTTACTGGGAGCAAAGTTCCACAGAGGAGTCTGGAATATACGGGGTCGATCCCACTTGGGATTTTTTTGTGGATGCGGTAAAAGAACAGTATTACCCTGTCGGCAACTATGAGGACCAGTAGATGAGATGGACCACACTACGGCAAGAGAGGGGCCAAGCAGTTCCAGATTTCACCAATACCTTCCATACCTTGTGCACCAAGATGGATATCAAAGACTCCAAGCGACATTTGGTTCTAAAATACCATGGGGCTCTACACAGATACATCCAGAGTGAAATGGATTTTCTGGACATCTCATCACTCGGTGTTGCTTATCGATATGCTATTAAAATTGAGCAAAAATTTAAGCACCAGAACAAACAGGAATTCGAGCATGCAAATCCGCAACAACCAAAGTATGACAAAGACGGCCCTAACAAACAGTCTCCCAAAAACCAGTCCAAGACAAAGGAAAAGAAGGGTCACGGGAAGACAAAGAAGGATACCGAAAAATGGTGTGATTTCAACAAAATCCCCTGGCACAAAACCAATGAATGTCACTCAAAACAGTCATTGGTGGCCGAGATCAAAGACAAGGAGCTGACCCCTGATTCTGAATTTGATTCTGAAAATACTGGTAAAGGACAGATCATTTACGCAGACCCCACTAATATTGTCGCGACCGCAGCGATTCAACCAGAAGAACTAATAGATCCTGAAGAGGGGGAGCACCTTTTTCATTGACAGATGTGGGTGAAGGGGACCCCACTACATTTTATTATTGATAGCGGAAGCCAGAAAAACCTCATCTCAACAGAGGTCGCAAACAGTTGGGATTGTCGACAACACCACACCCACAGCCATACAACATCGGGTTGGTTCAGGAAGGACGAGATCTCTGTGTCAGCCAACAATGTCGATTGTGATACGACATCCAACCCTTCAAGGATGAGATATTATGTGATGTTTCCCCACTGGATGTATGTGATGTTCTCTTGGGCCAACCGTATATGTGGAAGCGCCATGTTGTTTATGAGTCTTGACCCCGCAGTGTCATTGTTTCTCTAGGTGGTCATCTCTACAGAATACCAGAGGTAGTTCCAACAATTGTTCCACCTAAAAAGTATTGCAAGGTAGTATCTCATACTACCAAATTTATCTTCTTCACAATCTATTCAAAAGAGGAACAGAAGGACACTGCAACCACTACAGCCTTGCCCCAAGCACCTTCTGTCCAACAGAAGCAGGTCGACAAGGCTGCAGCAAAGTGCAAAGATTCCTTCTTCACATCGTCCTCTCATGTATCTTGACTTGTTGAATAGCCTCAACCTCAACAGGTTCACGACAGATTTTCACAAACTGAGCAGCGCGGCATCTCCGGCAAGACAAACAGCTCACTAAGATGCAGATTCAACAAACGTTTTTCCCTCTCCCCCGGGAAATCAACGCAATGGAGACCATTGCTTTCTAAGGAGGGAGGATTGACTCAGGTGGATATCGTTGGCCACCCAGCTTTTCCAAGCGGCTCAAAACAGTTTTCTGACAATTTTGGTAATTTACTATTTTTAGCAGGTTTTAACTTCTGGGGCCATTTTGAGGGCCCAAATGAATGTTTTTCGAGATGGGGGTTCTCAATCATATCCAAAGGCATGATTTATCCTGCAAAATGAATCTCCTCAACCATACCTTTCCAACAAGCTATCACACGCCTAAAACGGAGATCGTATGCAAAAGTTACGACCCTGGGAAGTTGATGTCTAGGGTTAGGTTTTTGGATGTCTAGGGTTTTTGGCATTCCTGCTTATTGTAAAAAGGCCTTCAGAGCCTCATTGTAATCATCTTCTTGTGAATGCGAGTAGCTCTCGCATCTCTTCTCAGAGATAAGATGCCACCATTCTAGCGAGTCTTTCACTCTATATTTTTACAGTCACTGTACATTTCTTTCATTCATAGAAATCGTGTAATTACTGTATCTCTGTGTTTATGATTGCATATTTGATATATTTCTATTATATTACTGGATATACACGATATCTCTGTGTATTTCTTTATTATATCTCCGCTCTCATTTCGCGCCAAAAATAATTCGGATCAGTGGTATCAGAGTAGGCTGTTCTTGGTCATTTTTTTCAGTGCATGTCCCTGACAAGGTCTGAGTATAGAAGGTTGGGTCTCAAGCTTGTCTATCTTAAGGACAATCTCTCTTGCACAACCAAGAAACCCTCAAATGTGGAAGAAAAGAAAAACAATGTTGCAGACGATCCTATCAAACTGTTGCTTGAGCAAGCTCTCACGCGACAGAGGGACGAAATAATGGAGAATTTTTCTCACATTCTTCAACGCCTGCCAATAGCAACAGGCGTATCTTCATCAAGAGACCACTTTGGAGGCACCTCGTCTTTCAAGGTACAAGTTAATTTTGATATTCCTGTATTTGAAGGACAGATAAATGCAGAAGACCTAGAAAAATGGTTAACTCTGCTAGAAGGTTATTTCTCTGTTCACAATTTTTCCGACAAAGAAAACATCACCTTCGCACTCCTTAAAGCTCTGCCTCATGTCAAACATTGGTGGGAAATTTACTGGGAGCAAAGTTCAATAGAGGAGTCTGGAATATCTGGGGCCAATCCCACTTGGGATTTTTTTGCGGATGCGTTAAAAGAACAGTATTACCCTGTCGGAAACTATGAGGACCAGTACATGAGATGGACCACACTGCGGCAAGAGAGGGGCCAAGCAGTTCTAGATTTCACCAATACCTTCCATACCTTGCGCACCAAGCTGGTTATCAAAGACTTCGAGCGACATTTGGTTCTGAAATACCGTGGGGCTCTACACAGATACATCCAGACTGAAATGGATTTTCTGGACATCTCATCACTCGGTGCTGCTTATTGATATGCTGTTAAAATTGAGCAGAAATTTAAGCACCAGAACAAACGAGAATTCGGGTCTGCAAATCCACAACAACCAAAGTACGAGAAAGACGGCCCTAACAAACAGTCTCTCGTAAACCAGTCCAAGACATAGGAAAACAAGGGTCAGGGGAAGACAAAGAAGGACACCGGAAAATGGTGTGATTTCCACAAAAACCCCTGGCACAACACAAATGAATGTCGCTCAAAACAGTCATTGGTGGCCGAGATCAAAGACAAGGAGTCGAACCCTGATACCGAATCTAATTATGAAAATACTGGTAAATGACAGATCATTGACGCAAACTCCATTGTTATTGTCACGACTGCAGCGATTCAACCAGAAGAACCAATAGATCCTGAAGAGGGGTAGCGCCTTTTTCATTCACAGATGTGGGTGAAAAGGACCCCACTGCATTTTATTGTTGATAGCGGAAGCCAGAAAAACCTCATCTCAGCAGAGGTCGTCAAACAGTTGGGATTGTCGACAACACCAAACCCACAGCCATACAACATCAGGTGGGTTCGAGAAGGACGAGATCTCCGTGTCAGCCAACAGTGTCGATTGTCATATGGCATCCAACCCTTCAAGGATGAGGTATTATGCGATGTTGCTCCACTGGATGTCTGTGATGTTCTCTTGGGCCAACCATATATGTGGAAGCACCATGTTGTTTATGAGTCTCGACCCCGCAGTGTCATTGTTTCTCTAGGTGGTCATCTATATAGAATACCAGAGGTAGTTCCAACTACTGTTCCACCTAAAAAGTGTCGCAAGGTAGTATCTCATACTGTCAAATTTAGCTTCTTCACAATCTGTTCAAAAGGAGAACAGAAGAACACTGCAACCACTACAGCCTTGCCCCAAGCACCTTCTATCCAACAGAACCAGGTTGACAAGGCTACAACAAAGTGCAAAGATTCCTTCTGCACTTCATCCTCTCATGTATCTCGACTTGTTGAACAGCCTCAACCTTAACAGGTTCATGACAGATTTCCACAAACTGGGTAGCGCGACGTCTCCAGCAAGACAAGCAGCTCACCAAGATGCATATTCAGAAAATGCTTTTCCCTCTCCCCTGGAAACTCAACACAATGGAGACCATTGTTTTCTAAGGAGGGAGGATTAATCCAGGTGGATATTGATGGCCACCCACCTTTTTCAAAAGGCTCAAAACAATTTTCTCACAATTTTGGCAATTTACTATTTTTAGAAGGTTTTAACTTCCAGGGCCATTTTGAAGGCCCAAATGAAGGTTTTTCGAGATCAAGATTCTCAATTATAGCCAAAGGCATGATTGAGCCCCCAAAATGAATCTCCTTGACGATACATTTCCAACGAGCTATCACATGCCTAAAGCCGAGATCGTATGCAAAAGTTACAACCCCTGGAAGTTGATGTACTCACTTACCCAAACGGGGCCCACATGACTTTTGGTGCTTCATCTCCTAGGGTTAGGTTTTTGGATGTTTAGGGTTTTTTGCATTCCTTATTATAGTACAAAGGCCTTATGAGCCTCATTGTAATCATCTTCTTGTGAATGGGAGTAGCCGTCACATCTCTTCTCAGAGATAAGCTGCCACCATTCTAGCGAGTCTTTCACACTGTATTTTTACAGTCACTGTACATTTCTTTCATTAATAGAAATCATGTAATTACTATATGTCTGTGTTTATGGTTGCATATCTGATATATTTATGTTATATTACTGGATAAACGTGATATCTCTGTGTATTTCTTTATTATATCTCCGCTCTCATTTTGTGCCGAAAATAATCTGAATCAGTGGTATCAGAGTAGGCTATTCTTGGTCATTTTTTTCAGTGCATGTCCCCAACGAGGTCTAAGTATAGCAAGTTGGGTCTCGAGCTTGTCTCTCTTGAGGACAATCGCTCTCGCACACCCAAGAAACCCTCAATGGTGGAAGAAAATAAAAACGAGGGAGCAAACGATCCTATCAGTCTGTTGCTTGAGCAAGCTCTCACGCAACAGAGAGATGAAATGATGGAGAATTTTTCCCACATCCTTCAATGCTTGCCGATAGCAACAGGAACATCTTCATCAAGCGGCCACTTTGGAGGCACCTCGCCTTTCAAGGTACAAGTTAATTTTGATATTCCTGTATTTGAAAGACAGATAGATGAAGAAGCCCTAGAAAAATGGTTAACTCTGCTAGAAGGTTATTTCTCTGTTCACAATTTTTACGACAAAGAAAAGATCACCTTCGCACTCCTTAAATCTCTCCCTCATGTCAAACATTGGTGGGAAACTTACTGGGAGAAAAGTTCCACAGAGGAGTCTGGAATATATAGAGTCGATCCCACTTGGTATTTTTTTGTGGATGCGGTAAAAGAACAGTATTACCCTGTCGGCAACTATGAGGACCAGTACATGAGATGGACCACACTACGGCAAGAGAGGGGCCAAGCAGTTCCAGATTTCACCAATACCTTCCATACCTTGCGCACCAAGCTGGGTATCAAAGACTCCGAGCGACATTTGGTTCTGAAATACCGTGGGGCTCTACACAGATACATACAGACTGAAATGGATTTTCTGGACATCTCATCACTCGATGTTGCTTATCGATATGCTGTTAAAATTGAGCAGAAATTTAAGCACCAGAACAAACGGGAATTCGGGTCTGCAAATACGCAACAACCAAAGTATGACAAAGACGGCCCTAACAAACAGTCTCCCGAAAACTAGTCCAAGACACAGGAAAAGAAGGGTCACGAGAAGACAAAGGACACCGAAAAATGGTGTGATTTCCACAAAATTCCCTGGCACAACATCGATGAATGTTGCTCAAAATAGTCATTAATGGTCGAGATAAAAGACAAGGAACCGAACCTTGATTCCGAATCTGATTCTGAAAATACTGGTAAAGGATAGATCATTGACGTAGACCCCACTGCTATTGTCGTTACCGCAACAATTCAACTAGAAGAACCAATAGATCCGGAAGAGGGGGAGCGCCTTTTTCATTCACAGATGTGGGTGAAGGGGACCCCACTGCATTTTATTGTTGATAGAGAAATCCAGAAAAACCTCATCTCAGCAGAGGTCACAAACAGTTGGGATTGTCGAAAACACCACACCCACAGCCATACAACATCGGGTGGGTTCGGGAAGAACGAGATCTCCCTGTCAGCCAACAGTGTCGATTGTCATATGGCATCTAACCCTTCAAGGATGAGGTATTATGTGATGTTTCCCCACTGGATGTATGTGATGTTCTCTTGGGCCAACCATATATGTGGAAGCGTCATGATGTTTATGAGTCTTGACCCCGCAGTGTCATTGTTTCTCTGGGTGGTCATCTCTACAGAATACTAGAGGTAGTTCCAACTACTGTTCCACCTAAAAAGTGTCACAAGGTAGTATCTCATACTGCCAAATTTAGCTTCTTCACAATCTATTCAAAAGGAGAACAGAAGGACACTGCAACCACTACAGCCTTGCCCCAAGCACCTTCTATCCAATAGAAGCAGGTCGAAAAGGCTGCAGCAAAGTGAAAAGATTCCTTCTGCACATCGTCCTCTCATGTATATCAACTTGTTGAATAGCCTAAACCTGAACAGGTTCATGACAAATTTCCACAAAATGAGCAGCACGACGTCTCCAGCAAGACAAGCAACTCACCAAGATGCAGATTCAACAAACGCTTTTCCCTCTCCCCTAGGAACTCAACGCAATGGATACCATTGCTTTCTAAGGAGGGAGGATTGATTCAGGTGGATATCGTTGGCCACCCACCTTTTCCAAATGGCTCAAAACAGTTTTCTGGCAATTTTGACAATTTACTATTTTTAGCAGGTTTTAACTTCCAGGGCCATTTTGAGGGCACAAATGAAGGTTTTTCGAGATTGGGGTTCTCCATGATATTTAAAATCATGATTGGGCACCCAAAATGAATCTCCTCGATGATACCTTTCCAACGAGCTATAACACGCCTAAAACAGAGATCATATGCAAAAGTTACGACCTTGGGAAGTTGACGTACTCACTTACCCAAACGGGGCCCACATGACTTTTGGCACTTCATCTCTTAGGATTAGGTTTTTGGATGTCTATGGTTTTTGGCATTCCTGCTTATTGTAAAAAGGCCTTCAGAGCCTCATTTTAATCATCTTCTTTTGAATGCGAGTAACCGTCACATCTCTTCTCATAGATAAGCTGTCACCATTCTAGCGAGTCTTTCACTCTGTACTTTTACAGTCATTATACATTTCTTTCATTAATAGAAATTGTGTAATTACTGTATATCTGTGTTTATGGTTGCATGTATGATATATTTATGTTATATTACTGGATATACGTGATATCTTTGTGCATTTATTTATTATATCTACGCTCTCATTTCGTGCCGAAAATAATTCGGATCAGTGGTATCAAAGCAGACTGTTCTTGGTCATTTTTTTCAGTACATGTCCCCGACAAGGTCTGAGTATAGCAAGTTGGGTCTCGGGCTTGTCTCTCTTGAGGACAATCACCCTCACACACACAAGAAACCCTCAATGGCAGAAGAAAAGAAAAACGACGGAGCAGACGATCATATCAGTCTGTTGCTTGAACAAGCTCTCACGCGACAGAGGGACGAAATGATGGAGAATTTTTCCCACATCCTTCAACGCCTGCCGATAGCAACAGGCGGATCTTCATCAAGTGGCCACTTTGGAGGCACCTCGCCTTTCAACGAACAAGTTAATTTTTATATTTCTGTATTTGAAGGACAGATATATGCAGAAGCCCTAGAAAAATGGTTAACTCTGCTAGAAGGTTATTTATTTGTTCACAATTTTTTCGACAAAGAAAAGATCACTTTCGCACTCCTTAAAGCTATCCCTCATGTCAAACATTGGTGGGAAACTTACTGGGAGAAAAGTTCCACATAGGAGTCTAGAATATATGGGGTTGATCCCACTTGGGATTTTTTTGTGGATGCGATAAAAGAACAATATTACCATGTCGGCAACTATGAGGACCAGTATATGAGATGGACCACACTGCGGCAAGAGAGGGGCCAAGCAGTTCCAGATTTCACCAATACCTTACATACCTTGTGCACCAAGATGGGTATCAAAGACTCCAAGTGACATTTGGTTCTAAAATACCGTGGGGCTCTACATAGATACATCCAGACTGATATGGATTTTCTGGACATCTCATCACTCGGTGTTGCTTATCGATATGCTGTTAAAATTGAGTAGAAATTTAAGCACCAGAACAAATGAGAATTCAAGTCTGGAAATCCGCAACAACCAAAGTATGGAAAAGACGGCCCTAACAAACAGTCTCCCGAAAACCAGTCCAAGACACATGAAAAGAAGGTTCACGGAAAGACAAAGAAGGACACCGAAAAATGGTGTGATTTCCACAAAATCCCCTAGCACAACACCGATGAATGTCGCTCAAAACAGTCATTGGTGGGCGAGATCAAAGACAAGGAGCCGAACCCTGATTCCAAATCTGATTCTAGAAATACTGGTAAAGGATAGATCATTGACACAGACCCCACTGCTATTGTTGTGACCGAAACGATTCAACCAGAAGAACCAATAGATCCTGAAGAGGGGGAGTACCTTTTTCATTCACAAATCTGGGTGAAGGGGACCCCACTGCATTTTATTGTTGACAGAGGAAGCCATAAAAACCTCATCTCAACAGAGGTCGCAAAAAGTTGGGCTTTTTGACAACACCACACCCACAACCATACAACATCGGGTGGGTTCGGGAAGGACAAGATCTCCGTGTCAGCGAACAGTGTCGATTGTCATATGACATCCAACACTTCAAGGATGAGGTATTATGTGATGTTGTCCCATTGGATGTCTGTGATGTTCTTTTGGGCCAACCATATATGTGGAAGCGCCATGATGTTTATGAGTCTCGACCTCGCAGTGTCATTATTTCTCTGGGTGGTCATCTCTACAGAATACCAGAGGTAGTTCTAACTATTGTTCCACCTAAAAAGTGTCGTAAGGTAGTATCTCATACTGCCAAATTTAGCTTCCTCACAATCTATTCAAAAGGAGAACAGGATGACACTGCAACCACTACAGCCATACCCCAAGCACCTTCTATCCAACAGAAGCAGATCGACAAGAATGCAGCAAAGTGAAAAGATTCCTTCTGCACATCATCCTCTCATGTATCTCGACTTGTTGAACAGCCTCAACCTGAACAGGTTCACGACATATTTCCACAAACTGAGCAACGCGGCATCTCCAGCAAGACAAGCAGCTCACCAAGATGCAAATTCAACAAACGTTTTTCCCTCTCCCCCGGGAACTCAACGCAATGGAGACCATTTCTTTCTAAGGAGGGAGGATTGATCCAGGTGGATATCGTTGGCCACCCACCTTTTCCAAATCGCTCAAAACAGTTTTTTGGCAATTTTGGCAATTTACTATTTTTAGCAGGTTTTAACTTACGGGGTCATTTTGACGGCCCAAATGAAGGTTTTTTGAGATCGGGGTTATCAATGATAGTTGAATACAATATTGATCCCCCAAAATGAATCTCCTCGATGATACCTTTCCAACGAGCTATCACACGCCTAAAACGGAGATCGTATGCAAAAGTTACGACACCGAGAAATTGATGTACTCACTTACCCAAACGGGGCCCACATGAATTTTGGTGCTTCATCTCCTAGGGTTTGGTTTTTGGATGTCTAAGGCTTTTGACATTCCTACTTATTGTAAAAATGCCTTAAGAGCCTCATTGTAATCATCTTCTTGTGAATGCGAGTAGCCGTCACATCTCTTCTCAGAGATAAGCTACCACCATTCTAGCGAGTCTTTCACTCTGTATTTTTAGAGTCACTGTACATTTCTTTCATTAATAGAAATTGTGTAATTACTGTATATCTGTGTTTATTGTTGCATATCTGATATATTTTTGTTATATTACTGAATATACGCGATATCTCTGTGCATTTCTTTATTATATCTCCACTCTCATTTCGTGCCGAAAATAATATGGATCAGTGATATCAAAGCAAGTTGTTCTTGGTCATTTTTTTCAGTGCATGTCCCCGACGAGGTCTGAGTATAGCAAGTTGGGTCTCGAGCTTGTCTCTCTTAAGGAAAATCGCTCTTGCACACCCAAGAAACCCTCAATAGCAGAAGAAAAGAAAAACGATGGAGCAAACGATCCTATCAGTCCGGTGCTTGAGCAAGCTCTCACGCGATAGAGGGATCAAATGATGGAGAATTTTTCCCACATCCTTCAAAGCCTGCCAATAGAAACAGGCGCATCTTCATCAAGCGGCCACTTTGGAGGCACCTCGCCTTTCAAGGTACAAGTTAATTTTTATATTCCTGTATTTGAAGGACAGATAGATGCAGAAGCCCTAGAAAAATGGTTAACTCTGCTAGAAGGTTATTTCTCTATTCACAATTTTTTTGACAAAGAAAA
>JASDQU010100971.1:36315-49856 GCA_032191745.1 Picea mariana | reverse complement strand
GCAACTATGAGAACCAGTACATGAGATAGACCACACTGCGGCAAGAGAGGGGCCAAGTAGTTTCAGATTTCACCAATACCTTCCATACCTTGCGCACCAAGCTGGTTATCAAAGACTCCGAGCGAAATTTGGTTCTGAAATACCGTGGGGCTCTACACAGATACATCCAGACTGAAATGGATTTTCTAGACATCTCATCACTCGATGTTGCTTATCGATATGCTGTTAAAATTGAGCAGAAATTTAAGCACCAGAACAAACGGGAATTTGGGTCTGCAAATCCACAACAACTAAAGTATGACAACGACAGCCCTAACAAACAGTCTCCCGAAAACCAGTCCAAGACACAGGAAAAGAAGGGTCACGGAAAGACAAAGAAGGACACCGGAAAATGGTGTGATTTCAAAAAAATCCCCTGGCACAACACCGATGAATGTCACTCAAAACAGTCATTTGTGGCCGAGATCATAGACAAGGAGCCGAACCCTGATTCAGAATCTGATTCTAAAAATACTGGTAAAGGACATATCATTGACGTAGACCCCACTACTATTATCGCGACCGCAGCGATTCAACCAAAAGAACCAATAGATCCTGAAGAGAGGGAGCGCCTTTTTCATTCACAGATGTGGGTGAAGGGGACCCCACTGCATTTTATTGTTGATAGCGGAAGCCAGAAAAACCTCATCTCAGTAGAGGTCGTCAAACAGTTGGGATTGTCGACAACACCACACCCACAGCCATAGAACATCGGGTGGGTTCGGGAAGGATGAGATCTCTGTGCCAGCCAACAATGTCGATTGTCATATGGCATCCAACCCTTCAAGGATGAGGTATTATGTGATGTTTCCCCATTGGATGTCTGTGATGTTCTCTTGGGCCAACCATATATGTGGAAAGGCCATGTTGTTTATGAGTCTCAACCCCGCAGTGTCATTGTTTCTCTAGGTGGTCATCTCTACAGAATACCAGAGGTAGTTCAGACTACTATTCCACCTAAAAAGTGTCGCAAGGTAGTATCTCATACTGCTAAATTTATCTTATTCACAATCTGTTCAAAAGGAGAACAGAAGGACACTGCAACCACTATAGCCTTGCCCCAAGCACCTTCTATCCAACAGAAGCAGATCGACAAGGCTGCAGAAAAGTGCAAAGATTCCTTCTGCACAACATCCTCTCATGTATCTCGACTTGTTGAACAGCCTCAACCTCAACAGGTTCAGGACAGATTTCCACAAACTGAGCAGCGCAACGTCTCCAGCAAGACAAGAAGCTCACCAAGATGCAGATTCAACAAACGCTTTTCCCTCTCCCCCGAGAACTCAACGCAATTAAGACCATTGCTTTCTAAGGAGGGAGTATTGATCGAGGTGGATATCAGTGGCCACCCACCTTTTCCAAATGGCTCAAAACAATTTTCTGGCAATTTTGGTAATTTACTATTTTTAGCAGGTTTTAACTTCCGGGGCCATTTTGACGGCCCAAATGAAGGTTTTTCTAGATCAATATTTTCAATTATAGTTGAAAGCATGATTGAGCCCCCAAAATTAATCTCCTCGACGATACCTTTCCAACGAGCTATCACACGCCTAAAACGTAGATCGTATGCAAAAGTTACAACCCCGGGAAGTTGATGTACTCACTTACCCAAACAAGGCCCACATGACTTTTGGCGCTTCATCTCATAGGGTTAGGTTTTTGGATGTCTAGGGTTTTTGGCATTCCTGCTTATTTTAAAAAGGCCTTCAGAGCCTCATTGTAATCATCTTCTTGTGAATGCGAGTAGCCATCACATCTCTTCTCAGAGATAAGTTGTCACCATTCTAGCGAGTCTTTCACTCTGTATTTTTACAGTCACTGTACATTTCTTTCATTAGTAGAAATCATGTAATTACTGTATCTCTATGTTTATGGTTGCATCTCTGATATATTTCTGTTATATTACTGGATATACGTGATATCTCTGTGCATTTCTTTATTATATGTCCGCTCTCATTTCATGCCGAAAATAATCCGGATCAGTGGTATCAGAGCAGACTGTTCTTGGTCATTTTTTTCAGTGCATGTCCTCGACAAGGTCTGAGTATAGCAATTTGGGTCTCGAGCTTGTCTCTCTTGAGGAAAATTGCTCTCACACACCCAAGGAACCCTCAATGGCGGAAGAAAAGAAAAATGACGGAGCAGACAATCCTATCAGTCTGTTGCTTGAGCAAGCTCTCACGCGACAGAGGCACGAAATGATGGAGAATTTTTCCCACATCCTTCAACGCCTGCCGATAGAAACAGGCACATCTTCATCAAGCGTCCACTTTGGAGGCACCTCACCTTTCAAGGTACAATTTAATTTTTATATTCTTGTATTTCAAGGACATATAGATGCAGAAGCCCTAGAAAAATGGTTAACTCTGCTAGAAGGTTATTTCTCTATTCACAATTTTTTCGACAAAAAAAAGATCACCTTCGCACTCCTTAAATCTCTCCCTCATGTCAAACATTGGTGGGAAACTTACTAGGAGCGAAGTTCCACAGAGGAGTCTGGAATATATGGGGTTGATCCCACTTGGGATTTTTTTGTGGATGCGGTAAAAGAACAGTATTACCCTGTCGGCAACTATGAGGACCAGTATATGAAATGGACCACACTGCGGCAAGAGAGGGGCCAAGCAGTTCCATATTTCACCAATACCTTCCATACCTTGCGCACCAAGTTGGGTATCAAAGACTCCAAGCGACATTTGGTTCTGAAATACCGTGGGGCTCTACACAGATACATCCAGACTGAAATGGATTTTCTGGACATCTCATCACTCGGTGTTGCTTATCGATATGCTGTTAAAATTGAGCAAAAATTTAAGCACCNCACCAATACCTTCCATACCTTGCGCACCAAGTTGGGTATCAAAGACTCCAAGTGACATTTGGTTCTGAAATACCGTGGGGCTCTACACAGATACATCCAGACTGAAATGGATTTTCTGGACATCTCATCACTCGGTGTTGCTTATCGATATGCTGTTAAAATTGAGCAAAAATTTAAGCACCGGAACAAAAGAGAATTTGGGTCTGCAAATCCGCAACAACCAAAGTATGACAAAGACGGCCCTAACAAATAGTCTCCCGAAAACCAGTCCAAGACACAGGAAAAGAAGGGTCACGGGAAGACAAAGAAGGACACCAGAAAATGGTGTGATTTTCACAAAAGCCCCAGGCACAACACCGATGAATGTCGCTCAAAACAGTCATTAGTGGCCGAAATCAAAGACAAGGAGCCGAACCCTGATTCAGAATCTGATTCTGAAAATACTGGTAAAGGACAAATCATTGACGCAGACCCCACTACTATTGTCGCGACCGCAACGATTCAACCAGGAGAACCAATAGATCCTGAAGAGGGGGAACGCCTTTTTCATTCACAGATGTGGGTGAAGGGGACGCCGCTTCTTTTTATTTTTGATAGCGGAAGCCAGAAAAGCCTCATCTTAGTAGAGGTCGTCAAACAGTTGAGATTTTCGACAACACCACACGCACATCCATACAACATCGGGTGAGTTCGGGAAGGACGAGATCTTCGTGTCAGCCAACAGTGTCAATTGTCATACAGCATCCAACCCTTCAAGGATGAGGTATTATGTGATGTTTTCCCAATAGATGTTTGTGATGTTCTCTTAGGCCAACCATATATGTGGAAGCGTCAGGATGTTTATGAGTCTCGACCCTGCAGTGTCATTGTTTCTCTGGGTGGTCATCTCTACAGAATACCAGAGGTAGTTCCAACTACTGTTCCACCTAAAAAGTGTCGCAAGGTAGTATCTCATACTGCCAAATTTAGCTTCTTCGCAATCTGTTCAAAAGGAGAACAGAAGGACACTGCAACCACTACAGCCTTGCCCCAAGCACCTTCTATCCAACAGAAGCAGGTCGACAAGGCTGCAGGAAAGTGAAAAGATTCATTTTGCACATCGTCCTCTCATGTATATCAACTTGTTGAACAGCCTCAACCTGAATAGGTTCATGACAGATTTCCACAAACTGAGCAGCACGACGTCTCCAGCAAGACAAGCAGCTCACCAAGATCCACATTCAACAAATGCTTTTCCCTCTCCCCCGGGAACTCAACGCAATGGAGACCATTTCTTTCTAAGGAGGGAGGATTGATCCAGGTGGATATCGATGGCCACCCACCTTTTCCAAATGGCTCAAGATAGTTTTCTGGCAATGTTGGCAATTTACTATTTTTAGCAGGTTTTAACTTCCGGGGCCATTTTGAGGGCCCAAATGAAGGTTTTTGGAGATTGAGGTTCTCAATGATAGCTGAAAGTGTGATTGATTCCTTAAAATGAATCTCCTTGACGATACCTTTCCAACGAGCTATCACACGCCTAAAACGGAGTTCGTATGCAAAAGTTACGACCTCGGGAAGTTGATGTACTCACTTACCCAAACGGGGCCCACATGAATTTTGGCGCTTCATCTCCTAGGGTTAGGTTTTTGGATGTCTAGGGTTTTTGGAATTCCTGCTTATTGTAAAAAGGCCTTCAAAGCCTCATTGTAATCATCTTCTTGTGAATGCGAGTAGCCATCACATCTCTTCTCAGAGATAAGCTGCCACCATTCTAGCGAGTATTTCACTCTGTATTTTTACAGTCACTGTACATTTCTTTCATTAATAGAAATCGTGTAATTACTGTATCTCTGTGTTTATGGTTGTATCTCTGATATATTTCTGTTATATTACTGGATATATGCGATATCTCTGTGCATTTCTTTATTATATCTCCGCTCTCATTTCGTGCCGAAAATAATCCGGATCAACTACGAGGTTTTTCTCCAAATAATTGTTTAGATATGTTGCAGTATGGTTTAAGAGTTTGAGAGACGATTCCATTGGTTCTTGGATCGAATTGTCCAATAATTTTCTAAATCATCAGGGTGAGAACAAGTCTCCTTATTTGTACCTCGCTGATTTGTATGCCTTGAGGAGAGAGGAAGACAAAGTCTTGTCTGTCTTCAATAGAAGGTTCTACAACATTTATCATGACATGCCTTTGAAGATATGGACTAAAGAGACTACTGCCATGGTATACTACGTTATGGCTCAACATTCATAGCTTGTCCTTCTCCTGTTAGAAAGGAATTCTTCATCCTTAGCATGCTTATTTGAAGATGCCCAAGAAATTGAGGAGAACATATGTGCTTCCAAGAGAGTTTGAGATCCAGCTTACTTTGAAAATCTGCATGCACATGAGCAAGGGAACTGTCAACATGTTTCATTTTTTGAGCATGAAGGCAACGAGTATGAAGTAGATTTGGAACAATAGCAAGGATGTAAGTATATTTCAGATTCGGATCATAATTCTTAAGTGTTAGGAGATGTTTCTATGGACAGGTATGCATGGCAAGTTGACAATCAATTTTCAAACCATTTTGATCATGAGGTAATTGATGATTACATAGGTAATTACATGTTTCTAGCCGATAATGATTAGTATGCTTTAAACCATGTTTTATCATCATCTTGTGATCATCATTGTGAAGAGAAAGTTGTTGCTACCGATGATCAAAATTTGATCACAAGAAGACTAGAGGGTTATCAGTTTTCAAGAAAATATGTAGTCATGGATGAACAGTTGTTTTTTGTCGATCAACATATTTTTGATCTTGGTTTCAAGGATCCATTTGTAGCCTTGTTGGAGTCTTATTTTTTAGCTTATCATAAAATTTCAGATTACATTTATTCACCAACTCTTCTAGGTGAGTTTTGTTTCGTGAAGGGATTTTTATTACTATTGTTATATTTCAAACATTACCTTTTGATCAGTGGTATGGACAAGATCATTTTAGTTTTGAAGCTACTTGAGTTGTTGTTATGGAAGTCTACCTTTACTTGACCAAGTTGTAGATTCGGTTAGAGGTAGGGTAGCATAGGAAATAAGCTCGCTTTCCAAGCAGTTACTTTCCTTCAGTTTGCAGCATATATATCAGTTAGATTTGTTGAATAAGTGGCAATTTTTTACAGTGTTTAGAGATTGGTTGCACAGTTGACTCCATAGCCCAATGGATAAGGCAACTGGAACTGCATTTTCTTGGCAGCTCACAAGGATCATGTCATCCCCTATGGAGCCATATATTAACACATAATATTGTATTATAATTTGAGATAATTTCCCAAAATACAATTGCTATAAGAGGGTTTGCGTACTTTTGGACAACTTGACTTCAAGTCAGTTTTTCAGGGGTTTTTGAGAAGGTGTTTGCAGTACTTGATGATTCCATTGTGTAGCAGACATCATAAGATTTCCAAACATATCTCTTGTAGCCCAAAACTCCTCTGGGAAGGCCTCCAAACACCCTCTCAAAGACCACATTGTGTTTTTGCTGAGAAAACGTTGTGCTTCTGCAATTTTTTGAGTGACTAAATTAAAACTCGGATTATGAACAAATGAGAAGGTATTTTTGAAAACCGGAGGAGGTTTTTATTCATCACATAACAAATAACAAAAACCTCTCTCAATTTTTCAAAACATGTTATGGTTAGAGAGATATTAGACACAGAAAATGTGTTATGGAATCACCTAGCCAGACACACAAAGGGTGCTACGGAATGTGCATAACTGTTTTACAGGGGCACTATGAAATTTCCTGTAGCGGTTACTGTTTGGATATTCACCTTGTTGGGAGGTTGCCACCTGTCAAGGAAGGCTCGAATGGTCTCCTAGGAGTTTGTTGGATATGAGAGGCATGTGTTCCATCTCCAGATCAATTAGGATGACCTGTTTCAAAAGACATTTATCATCATAGACAAAATCCCCAAAAAATAGGATTTTGTTGGAATATTTTGTAACAAGAAACCTAAATGGAGGATGATCCTATGTAAATCCTTGGTTTTGACCTCTTTAGGGTAGATAGAGATTATTCACTATAAATAAAAGGGTTTTTGATGAGAAAAGGGTTGGATTCATGAGCCAAGAGAGGAGAGAGTTGGAGGAGTAGTTTTAGTTGCTCATCTGTAAGCCCGAGGGCCTGTTTATAATGACATTTTCTTCCATTAAAGATTCATGAGAGCTGTTATAAAATTGTATTCTTTGTTTTCCCACTTCTTTTTTATCTTCTTGCTTGAACATATTGCAGGTTTTGAGTATCATAGCTACCATTGATTGAGGGATTCATGAACAACAGAGGATCTGTTGTAGCTTGCCCATTAAATCATTGTTCATTGTTTAAGAAAATATTTATCTATTGAAGAAAGGATCTCTATATAGTGGATGTTATTCCTTTTGTCATATTCACCATGCTTCTACTCATCATTATATATCTCTTTGTCTGATATATAGTTTGATTGTCTTTGATTTGTAGGATGTTATGACTCCATGCCCAATGGAATGCCTCTGCAGACATTTTTTTGCTCTCTCCCTTTCTTTCCTAGTCTTTTTGCCCTCTCCTTTTCTGAATAGTTTGATAAGCAGTGAGTAGTCTTTCTAAAGGGGGTGTAAAATTGTATATTCACTTTTGGAATATAAATTTTCTTCTTTCACACACACACACACACACATATATATATAAATCTTGTTACTCTAATTTAATTCTCTTGTATATCTTAAAGTAATTCGAATCATGTACTATGATCTACTCTTCTATGTGTACATGATATTAAAATTGTCTTTGGGGAAGCCATTGTATGATATCCATGAGCATAAACTGTAGAAGCTTTTAAATAAAACCAATTTTAGTCTTTGAGCGGGACTATTAGAATTACAATAGTTATGATAGATAATCCCTTTAAATATAGATAAGATAGGTACATAGCATGGGATAAGGGGTACTCATACCATCCCTTTCTCTAGGAAAACTTAGCTCCAAATATGATAGGAACTATGCCGAAATTCAGAGTTCCACCCATGTGATGGGAACTTTTCCCCTAGGTGTTTTGGCCAATTTTAAGACAACTCAAATCTTGGTTTTTCGAAAAATTTATCATAATGCATGGAACTTTCACTCATTGGAAAAACAAGGCTCACTAGAGACGGGAAAATTTGAATGCCCCATAGTTGACACCTAGGTAAGTGAACAATGAGCTCGGGGTATGGCTTTGGGGATCTATAAAATGGAGTGATTCAATAAGTGGATAAATTCAACCTTTTATATTTATTTACTTTTGGCAAGCCAAAGTTTCATCTTAATTTACATATATTTTCAAAATATCGACCATCTAGGTTCTAAAATGGGACAAATCCTTGAATAGAAAACACCATGGTAAAATTTCTCATTAATCGAGTGGAATTATAACTTCCAATAAAATTTCTATCAAATTTGGAGAAAATTTCAATCACAAAAGGTTTGATTTTATCTACTTATTAATTTTCTCTTTACAAAATGTAGTTTTGAAGTAGATAAATAAAATTTATTAAATCAATAGACAAAGAAATCCTTCAATTGTATTTTAAAAAATGGAATAAAAATATTCTTAATAAATGGAATTCTAAAAGATATTTTGAGTGAGATATGAAAAGCACAAAACAATATGAAAGATGTTCAGAAGATAGATGGATAAAAAAGAATGGAAAATGAATTGTCAAAGAGTGTTGAAATTCCTCACACATATACATATATATGTATGGGGTCTCACACACACATATACATATATATGTGTGGGGGTGGGGAAGAAAGGTATAATATAAGTGTCCACCTCTCAAAACTAAAACATTAAGGACACAATTTTGGTGGATATGAAAGTTTTCCATGAATGCATCCAAAGGAATAAAATGGAAGGCATCTAATATCTAACGAGATGGATTAGAATTTTCATTTATTTTAACTCATTATATCATAGAGAAGTAGGTTACTATAAAACTTATATGAATGAGCTGAGTTGTATAAGGGTGTCCCTTGTCCCACAAACATGGGAGTCTCATACACCAATTTGGTGTTTGACTTGGCCGTGACCTTAAAATTAGATTATTATTATTAGATAATACAAGGTTAGGTTTAAAAATAAAATTATAAAATACTTATTATAAAATTATGATAATTAAAATATATGAAAAAGAAATATATAAAAAAAATTAATAATTAAAAAAAAATAACTTTAATAATTTAAAGAAAAATTTAATATATAATTAATTTAGAAAAAAATTATTTAGGTTTTTTTTCGTTCCATAGTAGATTTTTCGTCAATATGGATAACTCTAATAAAACAAGGCTACATGGTATCTTATACCTACCAAATTAGAAAATGTAATATTATAAACAAATGAAACATGCAACTGTAAAGAAATGATTTGACAATTGTCTAGAGGTTGCACAGTAAGGAGACAACTGTTATCCAACTATCCAGGTGACTTTGGCACTGATGGGGCATAAAACTTTGAAAAATATGTAAAACGAAAAATATTTGCAGAAAAGTATGTAAAACAAGAAATCTTTAAGAAGAATTTTCTTTTGATTGTTCTTTAAACCGTACACCAGTTCAACTCTATTGTGTTATGCATTCAGTTTCATATTATTTATAGCCTAACCTGATTAGAGTTTGGGATTGTAGGGTTGCAGTTGACTCTATCTATGAATGTGTGTCTAGACTCGGACCTGATTTTCGCTTTCCTTGTCTTGGGAAATAAAGGTCTCATGTTGGATTCTTACTGGAGAGAGGTAGACAAGTATTAGGTCCAAGTATATCCTTGAGACATGAGTTTTGTTGATATGTATGGAAATGGTTCATAAATGCTTGGAAAATTTCCCTTGTAACTACAACTATTGGTCCCTTTATTGTGGTGACATGAGGAATATCAAATATCTTTCCCCACAATCTTGCAAAAAACATTTAGGAAGTATACACTGAAGTTGCTAGCATTGTAGAGCAAGTTTGGGAACATTTATACCATTTTCATAAAACATTTTAAAATTGTGAATGTCGTGATAAAAAAAAATCATAATACAATTTAAGTTTTGTGACTTGGAACTTTAAATTTAGTCATGCTTTAATTCAAGAATCACTGACTTTTCGTAATGCCATGTCACTCACGATTTTAATACGGTTATAATTCTCGAAAGATCTTGTAGAATTGTCAGTGGTGATAGCCTCAAAATTTTCCATATAACGTGCTTCTGATTTGATCATGTTCACATAATTAAAGATTTGAAATACAAAATATCAAAGTGAAGTGCATGAAGAAAACCACAAATTATTAATATAATTTGCGACTTTAAATCTATTATTAGTCCCCATAGAAGGCCAGGACTCTTGCAATCGATTCACCATTGACCATGTATTAGTTAACGTTTGACTTAAAAATATTTTTCCATTCTTCAATGTTGTACATAAAAAGAACAAAATAATTATTTTTTTATCATATTTAAATTATTTTTATAAGGAATTCTATTGGTTGACACATTCGGAATCTTATTGTCGAGCAAATATAATTTTTTCACTCCTCGATCATTCATTATTTTTTCACTCCTTGATCATTCATTATTGGTTGACACATTTGGCGGCTTGCCGAGCAAATATAACTTTTAAACTCCTCAGTCATTCATTGTTGACTTGCCCAGCTCCCACAAAATATAATTTTACATTTTTATATAACTTTATTTCACTTCTACGTTAAAGATTCAAATTTATTATAACATGAAAACTTTAAATTTATTATAATGATTTATGTTCATTTATTAACAATAAATTTCTCTGACAAATGATGGAATGTTGAACCACTCCTGCCTTTGTCTCTGTGCCACCACTTCACCGCTGCCTCTGTGCCACCGTCTCATAGCCTCGTCTTACTTGCCACCGTCTTACCCAAGATTTCTCTGACAAATTATGGTCATATTGACTCTTCTTGCTTGCCACCGTCTCACCCAAGATTTCTCTGACAAATGATGGTCAGATGCTTCGAAAATAGTATAAATATAATATACATACTTACAAAATGGTCTATGATAAAGATACGACAAGATGTATTAAGTAAAAAAACAGGATATTATAGAATGTCACTACATTTACATATCCATTTCACATTAAGCTTCCTTCTCCATTGAAATTGTTGATATTTATAACGATGCGAGATAATTCTTATAGAGTTCACAATTTTCAAACTACATACATAGATGTATACTATAGAAGTTTAACTCTAAAACTACCTATTTTATTGAACATGATTTTGTAAGAGATACATGTTTTGGCTATGTTTAGGAACAAAAACTAAAAAAATTGAGTCACCATATAGTGAATTAGCAGCAAGGGTAGTAACTTGGGTTGAACCAAACCCCGTTTCACCCCCAGTTTACCAATCCCCGAATGAATATGGTGTGTCATTTCTTTCCTGATTTTCCATCTCACCCACAAGTAAGGACCTGAAACTGCTGGCTTGGAATATGTATTTATGGTGGGTAGGATGGAGTATGCTTTCGAAAAGGTATGATAGCCAATATTGAAACAACTACCCAATACACAATGGTTGGATTGCACAAAATTCGATATAAATCCATTTGCAGTACTATAGGTTTGATACCCAGGCATAGAGTAAGGACCAAAAGCATAGGAGTAAGCATCTCTTCTAGTTCGCGTGTAAGATCCAGTCCCATATCTCCTCCAGTTCGAGGAAAGTGAGTAGCCAGAGCTGCTTGCATTCAAACGTACACCTTCATGTCATTATGTTTAACTGATAATTCACGTCAGCTATTCGAACAAGAACCATACCAACCAGTCTGCCATTTCTTTCTTCTTTTTGAATTTGATCAATCCTATATGTTATGCATAACAATTGTTTCTCAGCGCCCTTTAAAGTGGTTTTTTCCCACTCCTTTGTTTAGCCTTGAATATTTGATCAATTTTGTGGTAAATCCCTCATAGCCTCCTCCCCCTCCTACTATACCTTACCCATGCCTCCTTGACGAACTAAATATATTTGAGGTACTTTAGCTAGTGTGGATTGAATTTAAAGGTTGAGGATGGACTCTTCTTCCCATAGTAGGGTAAAGGGCGACCCCAGCTCATTGCCAATAAATCATAAGTCTAATGAGGGAAGAAATCTAAGATTCGTAGATATGTGAATATCAACTGTATGATGGTATGGCAAGACTATCTCTTCTTACTTTATGTGGTGTTAGGATACCTCTGCCAATAAATACATAGGACTCATATTAGACTCACTCCCTACTCATATTAGGCATATTGCTCGTCATCAGTAAAAAGTGGTATGACACCTCTTACTGGATTCACCTTTTCGACAACCAAAACCTTCTTCAACCATTGTCGAACTTCCCTTCCGGACGGATGATTATTTGGGTAAGATATAGGTAGGTCTGATAAGAAGTAAGGAGGGGTCCTGCTTTTTTGAAGAACTCTTCTAACTTTACATGAGTTAAAGACTTCATGGAGCAGTTCACCCTTCATGGAATAGTTCAACAGGCTCACTTGTGATGTTGAGAGTTGCACCTACATAAACCATAAGGGCCTTCCCTGTGCAATCTCGTAATATTCATCGCCCACAATCCAAGGTTGGAGCATAGTGTTTAATCTAAAGGTGAGGATTGTTAACAATATGGTTCAGTCACCCTTCCTATATTTCCTACTCCTTATTGGGCTCCTTTCTTTTGCAGAAACCAGGAAGAAATAATGTATTTTATTTACCTGAAAGATTTGGGTTATCTAAATTAATAAAGAAATGGGAAAAAAATCAAGGATTCATCGCGTGAGCGTCACAAAAGCTTAAAGCTACCCTAGTAGTAAAGAGAACATATATTCTAAGTGGGTTTATTGATCCCTTATCAAGGAGATCCTGAGATAGTCACCCATCCCATCATTAGTCATCATACGAAGTGCGGGCGGTCACTCTATCGTGGAAATCCCACTTATTCCAGTACAGTAGATCAATGATCTGAGAGAGCACTACTAGACAGGACCAAGAGGTAAGTACAAAACTTCCGACCCTGCCCTGCTAATCTATTTGGAATACTCACTAATAGTAGGATCGTATTCTCACTCTGTCTCGGTGGGTTCATTGCAAGCAGTGTAACGACTAACTTAAATGAAGGCAGGGCCTTCTCCAGCATTAAAGGGGTGTAATTCTGGGTGGGCGAGGTGCGGAACCAATAAACTCTTAAAACAAAAAAATTGTTCGAGTCTGATTCTTGCTTCAAAGGTAACCTTGGTGATAAATGCACATATTTCTCTATAGACGATGCATCTCTTTTAGATCTTGAGGGATGAAGTGCGGCTGAGACTCTTTATTCTTGCTTGATCGATCGAACGGGTGGGATAAATTAGCTTTCCAGATAGATATGTATGTTTGGGTGGGGGCAGTCATTTCCCACTAGACGAAATAAGGTTATATTTTTTGGGCTATACCCTCTAAACAGAAACAAGTAAATAAACATCTCTCTCTCCAGCCCTAACAATATTCATCATAAGAATTTACTTCTTTTTCTGGTACATTTTATAGATGATGGGTGTTGCAGGTGGGATTCCTGAATGTCTACAACAGTGCATGATGAAGAGATCTTCTACATGGCGTGACTTATGAGTTTTATTCAAACAAATCCAGAAGCCCCTA
>JASDQU010100970.1:181881-196898 GCA_032191745.1 Picea mariana | reverse complement strand
CAAATTCAAATATTTTTAAACTCATATATATGTTAAGAACTACATGTGGGCGCACCGGTTGGGTGGCCCTTCCCAAGGCTTTACCCCTGCCCGAAGGTCACGGGGTCGATTCCAGTCAACAGCATAAATTTTAAACCACTATCCAAGTGACACATGGCGGCCATTGATTGGGCCACATGTCGTCATCCCATTCGCCGCAAACAAGCCACGTCAAACGCCAACTATCCACATGATTTCCTGCCACATGTCGTATGGCCCTGCCACGTGTCGTACGGTCTGCCACGTCAGCATCCATACGGACTGTACAGTCAGCACATTTTTTTTTGTCTGTTTGTCATTTTGAAAAGAACGTGATATCTCTCTCTCCCGACGTTCGTTTGAACCCAAACGAGTTGCGTTGGGTTCATGAAGATGAGGCCTACGCTCTCATTCGATTTGAAGTGATTCTGGGCACTTTGAATTTTGAGCAAAATTTGATCCCCTAGATCAGGAACATGCATACATATAGTTTGGACTTAAGTCATTTTCCCATCATTTCATCATCATGAACTCACTCATTCAGTTGTCCTTCGTACCTTCCTGTCACTATACATGTACCTGTACCTATACCCATACCCATATAGGTACCTGTACCTATACCTGGTTAGCTTAGGAGTTGGACTAAAGAAGCAGGTTGTCAGGCCTGTGAGAAATTCTCTCTAGGTGAGATAATTGTTGGGAATTGAATTCCCGAAGGTGCCAAACTGCAACTACAAGGCTTTGAGACTTCATGTCTGACTTGTTTTTGAAGCCCTGGAAAGGAAGTGGAGCAGTCGAGGGACTGTTGAGCAGAGAAGGGGCACACTTCCTGGGGTGGGACAGGCATGTGGGGAATGAGGGACTATAGGATGTTAGTTCGAGTTGGCACCTGTGACGGAGTTTTTCCTATTGTCTGAGATACATCATCCTGGTTAGGAATTCCTTTACCTGGGTGGATTTTATTCCCATCTCACGGGTGACCCACTGCTGAGAGTTTTGAGCAGTGTGATCTAAGGTTGGGAGGAATGTGGAAGGTCTACACGTAGTTGGTGATATTTTTACCAAGATAAGTGTCAATTATGTGTTAAATTACATGTTGCATTATTATTTATGAGTATAATTTTATGGGTTTTTCCTATGTGTGTTGCATGTGTATTTTTATTATTATTCTGTATGAATCTATGCATTTGCAGAGTTTATATATGTTTTAATTTTGTATACATTTCAAAAAAATTATGTGGCATATCCCAGTTGGATGTTGGGGATGCTACAATATGGTATCAGATCTCCAGTTTTCAACACTTAGCATGGATGGGTTGCGCAAGTTGAATTGAAGCGAAATTTCACAAAGAATTGATTTTGAAGTGGCCAAATTTCAAGTTACAGTGCGTCCATGGTAAAAATCAGAAGCAATTGTGTGGAATTAGGCAAAAGCCCCAATTTTTGTAGTTAAATTCATGGGAAATTTTATAAATTTGGCTAAGTGGTGAGATATGCTTAATTTATTATCTATTCCAGCAAATTCAGACCTGGAATTGATCGAATTTGAAGTTACAAAGAAGCCATGACAGATGGAGAGAGATTAGTTGATTAAAATTCTCAATTCGTGGATTGAGTTTGGGAAAAATTTGTTCCAAGAATGTCAACCAACAGCGATTTGTTGTTGCAAAGGTTGAATTAGTGTTATCGGAGTGAAATTGAACAAATTTCATAGTTGCAGAATGTCCATGGTGAAAATTGAGAAAAGTTTGGAAAAGCCCCAATTTCTGCAACGGAATTCACGAGGAATTGATGCACGGAAAAATGAAGGTGCGCAAGTGTGCGCACTAAAAATGTGTGATGCGCAGTGAAAAGTTTATGATGTGTGGAAAATAAGGGTGTGTGGTTGTGCATGCTAAAATTTGGTGTTGCGGAGTACAAGTTGGGATGTACGAAAAAATATTGGTGCGCAGGTATGTGCACTTAAAATTAGCGTTGCGCGATGCAGACTTGGTAATGCACGGAAAATAATGGTGCATGGGTGTGCGCACTCAAATCTGGCATTGCATAGTGCAGAATTGATAATTCGTGAAAAATAATGATGCGCAGGTGTGCGCACTTAATTTTGGCAATGTGCAGTGCAGAATTGGTAATGCACAAAAAATAACGGTGCGCAGGTGTGCACATTTAAATTTGGCGCTACGCGAAGCAGAGCTAGTGAAGCACGTAAAAAATAATAGTGTGCGGATGTGCGCACTAAATTTAGCACTACACAGTGCGGATTGGGTGGCACATGCATAATATTGGCGCACATGGTGTGTGCCTTGAGTATTGGCAGAGCATAGAGGAATTTTGTTGGTGCGTGCACAATGTTGGTATGCAATGCATGCATGTTGAATGTTCATGTTGCGTGACGGTTTAATTAATGGTGCGCACAGAGTACTGGTGCGCGGTGGGAGCGTACTAAACTTTGGCATGGTGTGGCACGTAGAGTGCAATGCACGTGGAATATTATCATGCGACACAAAAATTTTGTGCACTAGGTATTAGTGCATGAACCAAAATTGTGTGTGGTAGATATTGGCGCGCGACACAAAAGTAGTGTGCACCGGATATTGGTGCGATAGAGAAGTGATCCACATTGGTTATAGGTGTGTGGAGAATGCCCTACCTTATGATGTTGTTGTGCATGCTAAATATGGGTGCACATTTTCAAATTTGTGCATGTGAATTCGTTTGGATGGTCTACAACAGTAGAAAACCAGTGAATTTCTGTGACATTTTATACTGTTTGAAGGTCATCTTTTTGCAGCGTGCTTTTGAGGCCCTAAACAATGTTTTTAGATACTCAAAAACCATGAGAACAGAGTGTACCAACAATACAATCTATCTTTGCAGCTCAAATGAAAGAGCTCGGAGAGAGATTTCTAATGGTGTAAATCGTTCGTCAAACGGAGCTTTTATGAGGAAGTTACAGTACAAATAGTGGAGGGTAAATTTTAAGACCCAAATAACTTCAGAGAGCCATAACTTTCTGCTACTGAATCAGATTGAGGCACAGGAGCAGTTGATGGAAAGCTATTGAACCATAGAACACGGTATTGGGGTTGAATTAAAATGTTGTGCATGTTAAAAAAAAATTAATATGGCACATAAGCTACCTATAGCATTCCAGACCAAAAACACTAATTGGCTTAGAACTTCAGTAGGTTGTAACTAGCAACCCAGAACCCAGAAAGAGGTGAAACTTGGACAGACTGTCCAAAATGTGTATATGAAGAAACCCAATTGAGATCCTACCAAAACTCCAATGGAGTAGGTGCAAAAATGCATAATTACAGTGCAAATTTTCACCAAGTTGAAGTGTGAAGAGAAGAATTAATGGATAATTTTCAAATAACCATAACTTTATGTTCAAGACTCATAATTGAGCATGGAAGGAGGCGTTGGAAAGGTCTTGGATAGTAGAATATAAATATTCACTCAGAAAATTGATATGGGTGGTCAATTTTTTAGGAAATCAGAATAAATAATTATGATGCATTATTGAACCAGAATTGTACATAATTTCGTGAATTTATTAAATTATTTATCCTAACAAGTTTTTTTGGTTGCACATTTTGCAGATTTAACAGCAATTTGATCAGAACAGGATCATAATAGAGTTCAGAATCATGGATGATACATAGGGGTCTTACAGCCATGAAGATCATATCAGAGGGATGTGTGTCAATATGGGTAATGAAGGTACAAATTCAAATGGACATAGAGAAGGAAAGGAAGAAAACATGAACTTGGTAGAGACCATTAGAAGTTTTCAAAAGGATGTTTAAAGTTATAAAAATGATAATGAGAGGCTTATGAAATCCAAGGAGTAGTAGGAGGGCTTAAACATAAAGTTAATGCAAAGCTTGGACATAATAGAAAAGAAGATGGATAAGGAGAATGACTCAAGAAAATCAGAAAGTCACCGGTCTCATAATGAGAGGAGAAGAACAAGAAGTGTTGGAAGACATCACCATCACTCCCCAAGTCATTCCACTAGGAGAGAACATATTATTTCAATTCCATCCCCTGTCAGGAAACATAAGAGGAGGTATGGGGTGGATGAGCTACAAGGAGAAATGAACAAAATCAAGCCTCCTACATTTGATGGTGAGCACAAGAAGGATGAGGATGCAGAGACATGGCTGCTAGGAATGAGGAAGTATTTTCAATTGCATAATTACTCTTCACATGCAGAAAAAAGAATTTCCATCTATCAACTCAAGGGAAAGGCATCCATGTGGTGAGACCAATTTGAGTAGGTGCAACACATTGATGAGAAAAATGTTACTTGGAGGGAATTCAAGAGGTATTTTCAAAAGAAATACTTGACTAAGAGATATTATGACAATAAATGAAGGATTTCTTTGAACTCGAGCTTGGGAGTATGACCATAGATGAATATGAAAGAAGGTTTTCAGAACTACTAAAGTATGTTTCTTTCATCAAGGAGGAGAAAATTAATATTTAGAGGTATTTGAGTGGGGTGCCATCATTTATTAGTGACAAGATACAATATGATGATCCCAAAATATTGGAGGAGACCATAAGGCGAGCTAAATGCCTTTATGATCAACATAAAGGAAGGCCAGCTTTACAAAATCTTGGGAAGACAAGAAGAAAAACAAGATGGAACAAAGGAAGAAGGGGACTAAGCCACCATTCTTCAAAAATAACCCTCAGGGACAGTCATCTTCTAGAGAACCCATAATGACCGAGACAGTGGAGAAAATACCAAGGCACACCTATTCAATGTTGTGGTTGTGGGGGAGATCATATGTATAGATATTGACCTCACAAAGGTGAAAAAGTGAGGACTGCTGACAATGTACAGTAAGTTGATATAGTGGAGGACATGGGCAGAAATGTACCTAGGATCTATGCAGCCCTGGACAACAAGCAAGTTGAGTTTCGGTCACATATGAATGAAGTGGAAGGTAATATCAACAACCAAACCATTTCTATTTTAATTGATTCAAAAGCTACTCATAGTTATATAAATCCTAATATGGTGGAAAGATTGCATTTTCCAAGAAGAAATCTTGAGAAATCTTGGTTGGTGCAGCTGGCTAATGGACCTAAAAGAAAAATTAATGAGATGGCTAAGGAATGTCCAATGGACATGAATGGACTAAGCACCAAGGAAATTTGAACATCATACCTTTAGGTTCCTATGACTGCCTAATTGGTATGGATTGGTTGGACCAAAACCATGCTATCCTAGATTGTTATAATAAGGAATTTACTTTCCTTGATGAGGAAGGGAACCTAAGTACAGTATAGGGAATTCCCAGGGCAGTAACCATCAAAGAAATTTCAGCATTGCAGCTGAAGAAAAGTTACAGAAAAGAGTGTCAAATATTTGCAACACATATGGAAGAGAAACCATATGATAAGGTGTCAAATATTGAAGATTATGTAGTCCTAAAAGATTTTTAATATGTATTTAAAGAAATACCAGGATTACCCCCTAAAAGAGACATTGATTTCTCCATCAATCTAATTCCTGGAGCAGCCCTAGTATCCAAGACCCCTTACGGGATGAGTACACCAGAATTGAAGGAATTGCAAATGAACTTGAAGAGATTCTGAAGAAGGGGTATATACACCCAAGTGTGTCACCTTGGGGTGCTCCAGTATTATTTGTGAAGAAAAAGGATGGAACATTGAGACTTTGCATTGACTTCAGGTAGTTGAACAAGGTAACTATGAAGAATAAGTATCCTTTGCCAAGGATCGATGACCTCTTTGATCAGTTGAAAGATGCAAAAATATTCTCCAAGATTGATCTCAGGTCAGGTTATCATCGGGTAAGAATTAAAGAAGAAAACATCAACAAGACTGCTTTCAGAACAAGGTATGGTCATTATGAGTTCACACTGGTTCCATTTGGGTTATCAAATGCACCAGTTGTCTTCATGTGTTTAATGAATGGTATTTTCAAAGAATACTTAGATAAGTTTGTCATTGTATTTTTAGAATAAATTATTATATATTCTAACTCGAAAGAAGATCATGAACAACACTTGAGGATGGTATTACAGGTATTAACGGAGCATCAATTGTATGCCAAATTGAGCAAGTTCTCATTTTATCATTAGCAAATTCATTATTTGGGACATATCATTTCAGAGGAGGATAGCAATGGATCCTGAGAAGATAGAGGCCATTAGAGGATGGTTGGCGCCAAAGAATGTGACAAAGATCAGATCATTCATGAGCCTTGCAGGTTGCTATAGGAGATTTATTGAAGGATTCTCAAAGATTGCACACCCAATCACTTCCTTACAAAAGAAGGGTGTGAAGTTTCAATGGACACTGGATTATGAAAATAGTTTCCAACACTTGAAGAATTTATTAACAAGTGCTCTGATACTAAGGATTGTTGATCCAAATGAAGACTTCATTGTATGCATTGATGCATGTAAAGAAGGGTTTGGTGGAGTCCTCAGTCAAAATGGGTATGTTGTATGCTATGAATCAAGGAAGTTGAAGGAGCATGAAAGGCACTATGCTACTCATGATTTGGAGTTGGCATCCATAGTACATGCCTTGAATATGTGGAGGCACTACCTCATGGGGAAAAGGTTCGAGTTGAGGATAGACCATAGTGGTCTAAAATAGTTATTTGGACAGTCAACTCTAAATTCCAGGCAAAGAAGGTGGTTAGAATTTCTCAATGAATATGACTTTGATATAAATCATATCAAAGGGAAAGAGAACAAGGTGGCTGGTGCACTTAGCAAAAGGGTGCATGAGTTGCATGCTACAGCCATTAGCATGTACCAATAAGATTTGAAAGACAAAATATTAGAGGCTGAAAAACCAGATTTGCAGTACATGGAAATAATAACAAAATTACAACAAGGTATTTTGCAGCAGAAAATTAAAGACTATAAGCTAGAAAATAATGAAATTCTCATGTACAGGGGAAGAATTTATGTACCAAATTCCAAGGAACTGAAAAATATGATATTGAGATAAATGCATAATGTACCTTATGTTGGGAACCCAGGTTATCAAAAACCTATTACAGTTGTCAAGAGACAATATTATTGGTCAGGCATGAAGAAAGAAGTTTTTTATTTTATTTCCAAATGTTTAGAGTTTCAAAAGATCAAGGCTGAGCATAGACATCCAGCTGGTTTGCTACAACCATTTCCCATTCCTGAGTGGAAATGGGACGCTGTAACAATGAATTTCATCACCAAACTGCCTAGAACAAACAAGCAACGTGATTCTATCATGGTAGTGGTGGATAAGCTTACTAAAGCTGCCCATTTTATTCCAATAAAGCTCACTCACAAGGCAGCCAACATTGATGATATTTATATGAGAGAAATTGCTCGACTACATGGTATATCCAAGACAATTGTGTCTAACAGAGATCCAAATTTTAGATCAAATTTTTGGAAAGGATTATTTAAGGGATTTGGAACAAATTTGAGTTTTAGCATAACTTATCATCCAAAATCAAATCGAAAAACAAAGAGGGTGAATCAAGTGATTGAGGATATGTTGAGGATGTATGTGATGGATAAACCATCAAAATGGGAAGACTACCTACACTTAGTAGAGTTTTCTTATAATAATGGGTACCAAGCATCTCTAAAGATGAGCCCATTTGAGGTACTTTATGGCAGAAGGTGCAACACAACGGTAAGCTGGGACAACCCAGCAGATAGACCAATGGTTGGGCTAGAATTACTCAGGTAAATGGAAGAGCAAATGTTGAAAATAAAATAGAATTTAAAGACTACTCAAGACAGGAAGAAAATCTATGTTGATAAGTGCAGAACTCATATGGAATTTATAGTGGGTGACCATGTATTCTTGAAAGTAAAGGCCAACATAAGTTCCTTGAAGTTGGGAAATTGTTCAAAGTTGGTAGCTCGTTATTGTGGGTCATTTGAAATCCTAGAGAGGATTGGACCTGTAGCATACATGCTTTCCTTCCCTACATCAATGTCTATTCATAATGCATCCCATGTATCATTGCTCAAAAGGTATATACCTTATGCTAATCATGTCATTGATTGGAATGTGATTTAGGTGGAGAAAGAAGGTGCCTTTCAAGTGCATCTGGTGTGCATATTAGACTGGAATATCAAGCATCTCTGGAATCAAGCCATAGAGCTAGTAAAGGTCTAATGGACCTGGTACGATCCTAAATATGCAACTTAGGAGCATGCAGAGGTCATGCGGGAAGAATACCCACATAGTTTTTAGGATTTTTCAAATTTTGGTTGTATATGTGTATATATTGCACTAAGGATAGTGCATAAATAAGGGGGAGGGGAATGCAATACCCCTAGGTCGAACCCCAACTGTAAATGTAAATAAAAATGTACTTAAGTTGGTTAGTTCTTTGATATAATTTTGCATGCACCTTCCATGGTATAGTGTGCACATGTGTTGTGCACTAAAATGATGAAGTGTGCACATTTTGGGATACTGCATGCAACAAACTTAAGTGCATGCGATTTTGAGGCCAGAGAGCCTTTGTGTATATGTTATGTTTTGAAGTTGGTGAGTCGGGATGCAAAAAGGACAGTATATTTGTATTGTAAATGTAAATGTAATCACATGCAAATATTAATGAAAAACACATCACTTATGCAGACCAACCATGTAAAAGAGTATGGGGGACTAAACTCCACTAGTTAGGGAAAGAGGGGTAAAAGTTAAGGATAAGGGGCTAAGATAGGGAGCTTAAGCCAAAAAGGAATATTATATTAATATTCCTTAAAGTATAAAGTATGGATAATTATTTTATTCTAATTTCTAAGGATTGGGACAAGTGGGCCAAAGTAGTTTTCAACATGACAACTGTCAAGTTGGAAACATGCATACATATAGTTTGGACTTAGTTCATTTTCCCATAATTCCATCATCATAAACTCACTCATTCGGTTGTCCTATGTACCTTCATGTCATTGTACCTATACCCATACTCGTACATGTACCCATACTTGTACATGTACTTATACCTAGTTAGCTTAGGAGTTGGAATGAAGAAGTGGATTGTCATGCCCATGGGATATTGAAGAGGCAGGTTGTCAGGAACATGAGAAATTCTCTCTAGGTGAGATAATTGTTAGGAATTGATTTCCCGAAGGTTCCAAATTGCAGCTACAAGGCTCTGAGACTTCCTGTATGGCCTATTGTTGAAGCTTCAAAAAGGAAGTGAGGCAGCTGAGGGACTGTTGAGGAGAGAAGGGGAAAACTTCCTGGGGTGGGACAGGCATGTGGGGAATTTGGGACTATAGGATATTAGTTCGAGTTGGCACATGTGACGAATTTTTTCCTCTTGTCTAAGATACATTATCCTGGTTAGGAATTCCTTTACCCATGTGGAGTTTAGTCCCATCTTGGGGGTGACCCACTACTGAGAGTTTTGAGCAGTGTGGTCTAAGGTTGGGAGGAACGTGGAAGGTCTGCCCATAGTTGGTGATATTTTTACCAAGATAAGCGTCAATTGTGTGTTAAATTACATGTTGCATTATTATTTATGCATTTATTTTTATGGGTTTTTCCTGTGTGTGTTGCATGTGTATTTTTATTATTATTATGTATGAATCTGTGCATTTGCAGAGTTTCTATATGTTTTAATTTTGTATACATTTCAAAAATTTTATCTGGCATGGCCCAGTTGGATGTTGGGGATGCTACATCTAGTCACTATGTTAATCTTCTTCCCGTCTTATTCTATGTTTTCCCCCCCAATCCATTGCACGTTTTGATAAGTCTGGTTCCTCTTGTCCTATATTTTTATTAATAGTGTTGGACAGTCCTCTGTTTCATGGTCTTCTATGCGAAAATACATACATGTCACAGCTGGTTGTGGGTCGTCTCTTGCATAGTGTCATGGTTTCTTACAGTCATGACACACTACTGGTCCTTGACCTCCTCCAAAGCCTCTTCCTCCATGGCATCCTCCTTTGAAGCATCATATGTTGCCTTGATTATCTAAGTGTGGTGTGTTATATTGAAGTCCTTGATTATACTTCGATTGTGGGTTATTGTGTTGTTGTAGTGTTGTGCACTGTTGTGTAGGATTATATATTTTTTCCCCTTGAAACGATTGTGCATTATACTATGGTTGTGCTGCAAATTGTTGTGTAGGATTGTATTGTGGCTGTTGCGCAGTGTTATATTGCAGCTGTTACATAGATTGTCATGTTACATGTTCATCCTGCACCCTGTATATATCTGCAATCCTTTCTTTCATCATCTCCAAGGTTCTACAGTCCTTGTATTCGTGTCCAAATGGCTTACAAAAGTTACAAAATGTACTCTTCGGGATTGTCTGATAATTCTCCATCATGGGGAAATGATAGGGATCATGCCCATGTGTTTTTCAAATCTTACACCATGGTCCTCCTAAATCCAAAGGATTTGGCATACCCACCCCAATATACTATGAAAATAATGGACACCCATTCTTGTGATGACCTTCTGTCCGGCACATTGTACACCAGACATCTTCTCTTTTCTCTTTTTCTTTGTTCTGATTTAACTGGAATGTTAAGTTCTTCAGATCTTGCTTTAGCTCTTCCATAGCTAGATTTGTATGCTTGTATTGGTTTTCGTCTAGCTATAAGGCTACCTGTAGGGCCTCACCCTGAATTTGGAATTTTTGTTGTATCAAAGGATACTTCAAGTGTGGAAATAGAGAATTAACTAACAAATTTCTATGTTGTGTATCCATAATAATGTACTTTAACTTACCTTTTAACCACTTGAATTTATGGTCCACTTCCGAGACTGATTCTCCTGGTTTCTACTTGATGTCTATCATTTCATTCATAAACTGGTCTTCTAAGCTAGATTTAAGAAATTCATTTATTAACTGCCTCTTCACATATGCTACAGTTTTAGGTGTTCTTGTTGGGTTATTTGTTGAGATACCCATGTACCAATCTAATGTGCGGTCTCTAAAAGTGATTTCCATTTGTGTAACCTTTCTATCCTCGTCTATAATCTGCTTTGTTTCCCATATCTTCTCATAGATGAACAAATGTTTTTTTTTTTTTTCTGGATCATATGACCCGTCCCCACGGAACTCTGGTAACCTAATAGTTGGATATTTTCCTTCCATTGTGAAATTTGTTAAACTACCACCTCCACATGGTGTAGAGACTTGACTACTACTTGTTGAACTTGCACCTCTTCTATTGGACCCATGTCCTAAAAAAAATCTTCTACCACTAATAACTTTTTGGTCACACATGTGGTTAGGTTAGTCACACATGCGGTTGTGGGTTCCACACTAATTTGGATCTGGAATGGAGATCCTTCTTCTGCATCAAACCCATGACCCCCGGTTTTTCTTTCATATGTGGCACGCAATATATCCTCAATCTTCCCCATGGCACGGAGATCCTCTACATCTTCCTCATCATTGTCCAATCCCTCTTGCTCTGCTACATCCCTCTTCTTAGTATTCATCCTAAACTAGTAGGGTCGTCCACTGCGCATCACACTT
This sequence comes from Picea mariana, assembly GCA_032191745.1. Lineage (NCBI taxonomy): Eukaryota > Viridiplantae > Streptophyta > Pinopsida > Pinales > Pinaceae > Picea > Picea mariana. The sequence goes on along the minus strand of JASDQU010100970.1, from coordinate 185,368 downwards.
GCATTCCTTATTATTTCCCTATCTTGTTCATCATCCATTATGATGGGGTCCATTGCATCCTTCGTCTGGATACTCTCTGGAGCCTTCTCCATTTCTCAGATCTTCCTTAGTGCTTCCCCCAACTCCCCCATGCACGTAGAGTGATCTAGTTGTCTTATTCCATGGTCATCGTGCCTTTATCATGTAATAAGATCCTAATTGACGTGTAAAGAGACTTTATGTACCTCCCTCTGGGTCACTTCAAGAAATCATGCTCTACAACAGTATATGACTTTGTTTTATCTACTGCAAACTCAGTGATAAACCTCGCAGTAATGTTGCCTAACCAAAAATCCACTACGCGCATGAGTTTATTATTAACTCTTTCCAACCACATGATATTTTCAATAGTCCACACTATTGGCCTAATCCGGTTATTCGAATGGGTATCCTTCAATATTAATAACCACTCATGTAATAACTCTGGAAAGAAATGAAAATATGCTTCATGCAAATAAGTAAACACATACCTTTGAAGGTATTGGCGCGGTGTATACCTGGAACCCTTATTGTCTTTCTGTGTGAACTCCAACTGCTTTGTCTCTAACCATATTTCAATATCATGCTTCGCAGGATTCCATGGCCTGGAAATCCATTTCTACTACTTCATCTTCTTCACCAAACCCCTTCCTGAATCTCCTTCTGAGTTCTAGTCAGCAACAAAACCATTTTTTGGACTTATGGGCTGAACCAAGTTCTACCTTAGGTCTCCAACAAAACCCTTATCACCATCGGCCCTTCTCATAAACCATAAGGCTAAAACATGCACAGAGTGCATGACACAGTCTCATCCAAGATGGTCTATGGGTGACTGCAGGACGCAAGTGCCTACAATCATGGAAGGGATTGGGGGATGTTATTTCTACTTCTTATTTCTACTTAACCATGTATTTGATTACAATATTCATCGGATTCATTCATTCATTCATCATGTGCATATTTATTCTAGTGCGCGTTGTAAATAAACCATCCATTAATCTATCTAACCATTCAATCATAACTACAGAAATAGTAAAAAATTAAAACACATTGCACACATAGTTTTACCATGGTTCACCCCCCCTGGGGCTACGTCCACAAAGATCTTATGCTTCTTTTCTTATTAATCAAAAGGTGTTGTGTGCATTACATAATAATATAGAGTAGTGAGGTGGAACAAGATCACACCAAGCTCCACAGCTTGCGACCTGACCCTTAGATACTTCAACTTCATCTGAACTCTAAAACTCTCAAAACAGACTTCAACTCACAAAAAATCCAAAATAGGTTCTCCAAAATAGACTTGTCGCACTCATACTATAACAATTGGATCCCTCTTTTATCTACCACATACATCTTATTTATATTAAAAAAGAGGGTTAAAACCCTTACAATACATCCCAAAACCCTAACCCTAACATGGCTAGGTTTGTCCACATTTGCGTTGGATTTATGCAAATCCTGGCACGCACGTTGTTTTTCCTCAAAATGTGGCGCTCTCTCTTTCTTGGTCCTATCTGCCTCATTTGTTGTGTTATTCTCCCAAAAATGCTTGCTCCAGCAACATGGTTCAAGAATCTAATACAATTGATATTAATTATTTATGTGAATGTGCAGGTACAAAGGAAAATGAGATGAGGAATGATGAGGTAAGAATATCTCATAAGAATGAAATTTTATTTTATAAACAACAAAAGGTTGTAGTAGATGGACTGGAAGTTCAAGGGGAAATTTATGCACAAAAGGTAATAACATATTACGTGTGTGATATGAATGAGCAAGATATTCCTTGTAATTCTTTTAAATTATGTATGAGTGCAATCAACTGTGAACATTCTAAAGATGACAACAATCAATCTATTGTAGAGCAGCCATGGAAGAGACAGTTAAGTATCCTAGCCATTTGGAAGGAGTATATAAAGTTGATTGGAATAAGAGTTTTATAACTCTTATACAAAAGGACATACAACTGCAAATGAGTAGTAACAACAAGATACATCAGTTGCAGGTTGAATTGAACAATGAATTTCATAAGTTGTGGGAGCTTATGAACTAATTACCTAAGGATAAGAGAAGATACCATGAAATGGAGAATACTTCCAGCAAAAAATTGTGGTTGACTACAAGATATTATGTTAGCAAAACAAAAGGATAGTGGCAACATAAAGTCTGGGATCCAAGTGGATTTCAATTGAAGACACATGACCAAGAGGTCATGAAAATTTTCTACCTTGGGAGTCTGATGCAAGACCATATTTGGCGATTTCAACATCAGTTGATCATTCCTAAGGGGTATGGACATTTACTAAAGGAAAAGTGTTTTATTTTACAACTATTGTAAATATTTTATAGTTTACATGTAGAAATCTAGAAGAATTTAGATCAACGATGAGTCATTAGCTTCATAGTACTTGTCTTGTAACGAGTCTACATTATTAACAAATTTCAAGGATTTGAAATATCCAAGCGATGACTCATAGAGAGATTTTAGGATTTGGTTTCTATATTTGGACATCAATTATAGATTTCTTGGATTTAGTTAAGAGTCTATTGATGTGCTAGAAGATTATCTTCCATGATTATATAATGCAAGCATGCGAGTAGAAAAGGAGATTGGCCAAACAAAGTAAATCGGGCCATAGAGGCATAGAGTTGTAGAGAGACTTATGATTAGAAATGTGTGTACAGACTTTAATTGAATGAATTAGAATTCATGTCATCATTGTGTATAAATTGTCTGAGTGTGAATGAATGGTATTAGGTTTAGCATTTTGTGGCCAAAATTACAAAGCATGGAGCATTGTTGTGTATGAATCTCTACTTCATTAAATTGATGGATCAATTATAAGGGTTTCTGGTGTTGAAATAATGTAACTGTGAAGAGCATTCTTATTATTATTGGATTAAATCCCCATTGTGGATTAATCGTGTCATTATTATTATTATTGCTATTGGATTAATCCCCATTGTGGATTAATCATGTCGGTAATTGTATAAGGACCAAATCCCCTTTTGCGGATTGGTCATCGGACAATTATAAAGAGCAGAATAAGAAGTCGACCCCAGCAGTTATTATGGAAGACCCAGAATTAATTAAAGGTGGGTTTACCCACCCAGAGTGAGAGGTCGGCCCTTCCAGTTGTGACCTTTCACACGTGCCAGTCTTGTATAAATAAGAGGCTAGCACCTCACTTCAAACACACAACTCACTTGCTCAATCTCTTATGAGGCAAGCTGCAATTACCAGTTAGAGGGAGGAGAAGAAGAATGGCACATCTCTTGGGGAGGACTATCTGTATTGGTTTGATTTATCTTTTGAACATTGTATAAGTTATTTATGATAAGGAAGTTTTTGCTAGGTTTTCTTCCCCTAGAGGGTTTCCCAGGATAAATGTTGTGTCTCTTGTGAATGTGTATTTCTCAGTGATCTTGTTCTTATGATGCTCTTATCTATTGAAATGCAAAGAAA
>JASDQU010100970.1:164692-181831 GCA_032191745.1 Picea mariana | reverse complement strand
GTTGGTTAGTTCTTTGATATAATTTTGCATGCACCTTCCATGGTATAGTGTGCACATGTACTGTGCACTAAAATGATGAAGTGTGCACATTCTGGGATACCGCGTGCAACAAACTTAACTGCACGCGATTTTGAGGCCAGAGAGCCTTTGTGTATATGTTATGTTTTGAAGTTGGTGAGTCGGGATGAAGAAAGGACAGTATATTTGTGTTGTAAATGTAAATGTAATCACACGCAAATATTAATGAAAAGCACATCACTTCTGCAGACCAACCATGTAAAAGAGTATGGGGGAATAAACTCCACTAGTTAGGGAAAGGGGGATAAAAGTTAAGGATAAGGGGCTAAGCTAGGGAGTTTAAGCCAAAAAGGAATATTATATTAATATCCTTAAAGTATAAAGTATGGATAATTATTTTATCCTAATTTCTAAGGATGGGGACAAATGGGCCAAAGTAGTTCTCAACATGACAACTGTCAAGTTGGAAACATGCATACATATAGTTTGAACTTAGTTCATTTTCCCATCATTCCATCATCATACACTCACTCATTCAGTTGTCCTATGTACCTTCATGTCATTGTACCTATACCCATACTCGTACATGTACCCATACTTGTACATGTACTTATACCTAGTTAGCTTAGGAGTTGGACTGAAGAAGCGGGTTGTCATACCCATGGTATATTGAAGAGGCAGGTTGTCAGGATCGTGAGAAATTCTCTCTAGGTGAGATAATTGTTAGGAATTGATTTCCCGAAGGTTCCAAATTGCAGCTACAAGGCTCTGAGACTTCCTGTCTGGCCTATTGTTGAAACTTCGAAAAGTAAGTGGGGTAGCCGAGGGACTGTTGAGGAGAGAAGGGGAAAACTTCCTGGGGTGGGACAGGCATGTGGATAATTTGGGACTATAGGATATTAGTTCGAGTTGGCACATGTGACAGATTTTTTCCTCTTGTCTAAGATACATTATCCTGGTTAGGAATTCCTTTACCCATGTGGAGTTTAGTCCCATCTCGGGGGTGACCCACTGCTGAGAGTTTTGAGCAATGTGGTCTAAGGCTGGGAGGAACGTGGAAGGTCTACACATAGTTGGTGATATTTTTACCAAGATAAGTGTCAATTGTGTGTTAAATTACATGTTGCATTATTATTTATGCATTTATTTTTATGGGTTTTCCTGTGTGTTGCATATGTATTTTTATTATTATTCTGTATGAATCTGTGCATTTGTAGAGTTTCTATATGTTTTAATTCTGTATACATTTCGAAAATTTTATCTAGCATGGCCCAGTTGGATGTTGGGGATGCTACATCTAGTCACTATGTTAATCTTCTTCCCGTCTTATTCTATGTTTTCCACCTTGTTCCATTGCACGTTTTGATAAGTTTGGTTCCTCTTGTCTTGTATTTTTATTAATAGTGTTGGACAGCCCTCTGTTTCATGGTCTTCTATGCAAAAATACATACATGTCACAGCTGGTTGTGGGTCGTCTCTTGCATAGTGTCGTGGTTTCTTACAGTCATGACACACTACTAGTCCTTGACCTCCTCCAAAGCCTCTTCCTCCATGGCATCCTCCTCTGAAGCATCATATGTTGCCCTGATTATCTATGTGTGGTGTGTTATATTGAGGTCCTTGATTATACTTCGATTGTGGGTTATTGTGCTGTTGTGGTGTTGTGCACTGTTGTGTAGGATTATATATTTTTTCCCCTTGAAACCATTGTGCATTATACTATGGTTGTGCTACAAATTGTTGTGCAGGATTGTATTGTGGTTGTTGCACAGTGTTATATTGCGGCTATTGCGCAAATTGTCATGTTACATGTTCATCCTGCACCATGTATATATCTGCAATCCTTTCTTTCATCATCTCCAAGGTTCTACAATCCTTGTATTCGTGTCCAACTGACTTACAAAAGTTACAAAATGTACTCTTCGGGATTGTCTGATATTTCTCCATCATGGGGAAATGATAGGGATCATGCCCATGTGTTTTTCAAATCTTACACCATGGTCCTCCTAAATCCAAAGGGTTTGGCATACCCACTCCAATATACAATGAAAATAATGGACACCCATTCTTGTGATGACCTTCTGTCCGGCACATTGTACACCAGACATCTTCTCTTTTCTCCTTTTCTTTGTTTTGATTTAACTGGAATGTTAAGTTCTTCAAATCTTGCTTCAGCTCTTCCATAGCTAGATCTGTATGCTTGTATTGGTTTTCCTATAGCTATAAGGCTACCTGTAGGGCCTCACCCTGACTTTGGAATTGTTGTTGTCTCAAAGGATACTTCAAGTGTAGAAACAAAGAATTAACAAACAAATTCCTATGTTGTGTATCCATAATAATGTACTTTAACTTACCTTTTAACCACTTGAATTTATGGTCCACTTCCCAGACTGATTCTCCTGGTTTCTACTTGATCTCTATCATTTCATTCATAAACTAGTCTTCTAAGCTAGGTTTATGAAATTCATTTATTAACTGCCTCTTCACATATGCTACAGTTGTAGGTGTTCTTGTTCGGTTATTTGTTGAGATACCCATGTACCAATCTAATGTGCGGTCTCTAAAAGTGATTTCCATTTGTGTAACCTTTGTATCCTCGTCTATAATCTGCTTTGTTTCCCATATCTTCTCATAGATGAACAAATGTTTTTTTTCTGGATCATATGACCCGTCCCCTCGCAACTCTGGTAACCTGATAGTTGGATATTTTCCTTCCATTATGAAATTTGTTGAACTACCACCTCCACGTGGTGTAGAGACTTGACTGCTACTTGTTGAACTTGCACCTCTTCTATTGGACCCATGTCCTAAAAAAAATCTTCTACCACTAATAACTTTTTGGTCACACATGTGGTTAGGTTAGTCACACATGCGGTTGTGGGTTCCACACTAATTTGGATCTGGAATGGAGAGCCTTCTTCTGCATCAGACCCATGACCCCCGATTTTCCTTTCATATGTGGAACGCAATATATCCTCAATCTTCCCCATGGCACGGAGATCCTCTACATCTTCCTCATCATTGTCCAAGCCCTCTCACTCTGCTACATCCCTCTTCTTATTATTCATCCTAAACTAGTAGGGTCATCCATTGCGCGTCACACTTGCATTCCTTATTATTTCCCTAGTTTGTTCATCATCCATCATGATGGGGTCCATTGCATCCTTCGTCTGGATACTCTCCGGAGCCTTCTTCATTTCATAGATCTTCCTTAGTGCTTCCCCCAACTCCCCCATGCACGCAGAGTAATCTAGTTGTATTATTCCATGGTCACCGCGCCTTTATCATGTAATAAGATCTTGATCGACGTGTAAAGAGACTTTATTTACCTCCCTCTGGGTCCCTTCAAGAAATCATGCTCTACAGCAGTATATGACTTTGTTGTATCTACTGCAAACTCAGTGATAAACCTCGCAGTAATGTTGTCTAACCAAAAATCCATTGCGCGCATGAGTTTATTATTAACTCTTTCCAACCGCATGATATTTTCAACAGTCCACACTACTGGCCTAATCCAGTTATTCGGATGGGTATCCTTCAATATTAACAACCACTCATGTAATAAATCTGCAAAGAAATATAAATATGCTTCATGCAAATCAGTAAACACATACCTTTGAAGGTATTGGCGCGGTGTATACCTGGAACCCTTATTGTCTTTCTGTGTGAACTCCAACTGCTTTGTCTCTAACCATATTTCAATCTCATGCTTCACGGGATTCCATGGCCTAAAAAACCCTTTCTACTACTTCATCTTCTTCACCAAACCCCTTCCTGAATCTCCTTCTGAGTTCTAGTCAGCAACAAAACCATTTTTTGGACTTATGGGCTGAACCAGGTTCTACCTTAGTTCTCCAACAAAACCCTTATCACCATCGTCCCTTCTCATAAACCATAAGGCTAAAACATGCACAGAGTGCATGACACAGTCTCATCCAAGATGGTCTATGGTTGACTGCAGGACGCAAGTGTCTACAATCATGGAAGGGATTGGGGGATGTTATTTCTACTTAACCATGTATTTGATTATAGTATTCATCGGATTCATTCATTCATTCATCATGTGCATATTTATTCTAGTGCACGTTGTAAATAAACCATCCATTCATCTATCTAACCATTCAATCATAACTACAGAAATAGTAAAAAATTAAAACACATTGCACACATAGTTTTACCATGGTTCACCCCCCCCTGGGGCTACGTCCACAAAGATATTCTACTTATTTTCTTATTAATCAAAAGGTGTTGTGTGCATTACATAATAATATAGAGTAGTGAGGCGAAACAATATCACACCAAGCTCCACAGCTTGCGACCTGACCCTCAGATACTTCAACTTCATCTGAACTCTACAACTCTCAAAACAGACTTCAACTCACAAAAAATCCAAAATAGGTTCTCCAAAATAGACTTGTCGCACTCATACTATAACAATTGGATCCTTCTTCTATCTACCACATACATCTTATTTATATTACAAAAGAGGGTTAAAACCCTTACAATACATCCCAAAACCCTAACCCTAACATGGCAGTTTGTCCACATTTGCGTTAGATTTATGCAAATCCTGGCATGCACGTTGTTTTTCCTCAAAATGTGGCACTCTCTCTTTCTTGGTCCGATCTGCCTCATTTGTTGTGTTATTCTCCCAAAAATGCTTGCTCCAGCAACATGGTTGAAGAATCTAATACAATTGATATTAATTATTTATGTGAATGTGCAGATACAAAGGAAAATGAGATGAGGAATGATGAGGTAAGAATATCTCATAAGAATGAAATTTTATTTTATAAACAACAAAAGGTTGTAGTAGATGGAATGGAAGTTCAAGGGGAAATTTATGCACAAAAGGAAATAACATATTACGTGTGTGATATGAATGAGCAAGATATTCCTTGTAATTCTTTTAAATTATGTATGAGTGCAATCAACTGTGAACATTCTGAAGATGACAACAGTCAATCTGTTGTAGAGCAGCCATGGAAGAGACAGTTAAGTATCCTAGCCATTTGGAAGGAGTATATAAAGTTGATTGGAATAAGAGTTTTATAACTCTTATACAAAAGGACATACAACTGCAAATGAGTAGTAACAACAAGATACATTAGTAGGAGGTTGAATTGAACAATAAATTTGATAAGTTGTGGGAGCTTATGAACTAAGTACCTAAGAATAAGAGAAGATACAATGAAATGGAGAATACTTCCAGCAAAAAATTGTGGTTGACTACAAGATATTATGTTAGCAAAACAAAAGGATAGTGGCAACATAAAGTCTAGGATCCAAGTGGATTTCAATTGAAGACACATGACCAAGAGGTCATGAAAATTTTCTACCTTGGGAGTCTGATGCAATACCATATTTGGCAATTTCAACATCAGTTGATCATTCCTAAGGGGTATGGACATTTACTAAAGGAAAAGTGTTTTATTTTATAACTATTGTAAATATTCTATAGTTTAGATGTAGAAATCTATAAGAATCTAGATCAACAATGAGTCATTAGCTTCATAGTACTTGTCTTGTAACGAGTCTACATTATTAACAAATTTCAAGGATTTGAAATATCCAAGCAATGACTCATAGAGAGATTTTAGGATTTGGTTTCTATATTTGGACATCAATTATAGATTTCTTGGATTTAGTTAAGAGTCTATTGATGTGCTAGAAGATTATCTTCCATGATTATATAATGCAAGCATGCGAGTAGAAAAGGAGATTGGCCAAACAAAGTAAATCGGGCCATAGAGGCGTAGAGTTGTAGAGAGACTTCTGATTAGAAATGTGTGTACAGACTTTAATTGAATGAATTAGAATTCATGTCATCATTGTGTATAAATTGTCTCAGTGTGAATGAATGGTATTAGGTTTATCATTTTGTGGCCAAAATTACAAAGCATGGAGCATTGTTGTGTATGAATCTCTACTTCATTAAATCGATGGATCAATTACAAGGGTTTCTGGATGTGTGTATGTCAAAGAGTGGCCAAAATGACTATGGTTGATAGTCGAGATCTCTAAATATGGGTGCATAAGTACTTTGACCATTGGAATTCTTCGAGTTTAGCAAATGGAAATTGTTAGTAGCCGGGTAATTAAATTTCCATAAATGAGCATGGTCTTCATAAATAGGTAAAAAGATTATGTTCTTTTGTAATTTATACTTTGTCTCTCACTTATGTATATGAGATTCATTGGTGCGATCTCAAGAAAGGTCCATTTGGTCAATGATTCACCAAACATCAAATTGATCGTGCACACATTTCCTTGGGGTTCATTGTTTGTTTCTTGGTGAGAAATCTGGTATGATACGATTCCATATTTTAATAAATTTGTTGGGTGCATATCAAGCAACAAATGCTTGTGGGTGTTGTTTTCCTCCAAAGATTGTTTGTGTACATTTGTGGTTTAATACTTTGAGTTCTGGAGATTTTACTTATGTACAGATCACACTAAAAAATTTTGTTTGAAGTTTAAAGAAGTCAAACTTGCATGAGGTCAGGGTGAAAGGTTGTTATTGATGAATGGGGGATCACATGTATAGAGAGTAATTTTTTTATATCACAGAAATCCCCTCCATTTGTAAATTATGCATAGAAACAATCCAAGAAGCGAGAATCGATGTTGGAAGACAAGAGAAAATACCTAGAGAACCTAAGATCATGGGTATAGTGAATCTACATAAACAAGCAATTCAATATGGTATCAGCGCATGGATCCAGAGATGAGTAGAATTGAAACATGAGCAATGTTTTGCTAAATCCATTGGTAAGTTAAATTATAGTAGTACCTCAAAAATCCCAGTAGTATTTCAATGTTCATGTAATATTATTGTTTAAGTTCAATTACAGGAAATATGTTTTCGATAACACTTGGTATTATAGGATAGAGTAAATGGGATTTGTATTTACATGCTTAAAACGATTCCCATGTATGACCAGTAAACAATTGAACTATTTTTTAGTATGAATTAAATGATATTCGCGCCTAAGGAAAGTCAAACAGAATGTGCCTAGCTGAATGTTATCTTGGGATTGTGGTTAGTTTCCTATAGGCAGATGTTTTGACACAGTTGAAGAAGGTTCTTAAAAGAACAAAAAAGGCTAAGTGGAGTTTATGTGTCATCTTGAGTGTTACTGGATATCAGAACAGTAACTTTGGTGTCATCATTTTTGGTATCAGAGTGGGAAATTTAGTTTATTTGATTTTAGATGAATGTTTGAATAATTATAGGAGATCCGTGTTTGTCAAAAGATTATAGAACTAATTGTTTTGCAATAGGGGAATTCCAGATGATATAAAACAGAGTGAAAGAGCATAGAAGTTTTTCAAAGAATGGAGGTTTGGATAAGGATACAGGGTAAACAAACAAATTTTAGTAGAGGAACTTTGAGATTGTATAATTGAGATCATTTCAACAAAGGAACAAAATTGGATGTTGAGAAGACAAGATCTTGGAGTATATCTTGCAGGTATTGGTCTAATGTTTTATAATTAACTCGGGAAAAAGTATAATTTATTGCAGTTAGCAGCGAGAGGAGAAGAGGACTAGTGTAGTTCTCAAGAGGGAGTGAGTGGAGTGAAAAAACCTACATATTTTTAAATTGAGGAGTAGAGGAGCTCAGAAAGTTCTAGGAGACAGAACCAGAAGGGTACCAAAAGGTCAAGCTCATGAGGGAAGGCTTGATGAGGTATTGAGTGGAAAGGTGTGGATACTTGCTACATAGGAAAGGCTTGATGTAGCTTACAATGGACAAGGAGAAGTTCACGAAGAAGGAGATGAAGATGATTATTGATAGTCATGTCATAGGTTCAGAGAGAAGCCACAACAAGAGGAAAGAAAATGCCAAAGCAATTGGCAGAAAGAAGATTAGTCGAGAGGATTTTGACAAGGAGATTACTGAGTAAAAGGAAAGACTCAGTATAATGATGAAGTTGATACAAGAAAGTGAAGATGAAGACCATATACAAGGTTGGAATGTGAGGAAATAGGTTAAATGTCCTACTGTGAATTTTTTTACAGAGAAATTGATGCACATAATGAATGTTTTTATTATAATAGAGGAAAAGTTGAGGAAGAAGAGGAGGCACAAGTTGAGTTCTTTGTTGAAGAAAGAGGAACTCAGAGCAGTTGAGTACAAGATGAGAGTTTACATATGTGAACCAGAGCGGTGATTAGTCCTTGGAGAATATGAGGGTGAATATGTTGATGAGAGACTTACTGAAAGTCTCATGGACTATGTAGAAAGTTCAGATCAACATGAATAATTGATTCAAGATGCATCATAACATGCCATAGGGTCTTATGTTTTTAAAAATAATGATTTGTGTATGGTTGCAGGTTATAAAAGAGATGAAGATGGATAGTCAACTACATATGTCATAAAGGAAGTTAAAGGTTTGTCTCATGAAATCATAGAGAAAGGACATAATCAAAATTTTCTCAGGAAGGAAAATAAGGTAGTATTATCTCGTATATGCAATCAAAGTGAATACTATCCATAGCTAGTAAATGAAATTATTGGAGTATCATTGTATGAGCCTATTGTTGCAGCAACCAGGAAAAAGTTGGATTTGGAAGATAGCCATGAAGAGGACAAAGAAGATGAAGAACAGTTACTGAAAGATGGTACAAAAGAAAGCAAAGATGGAGGATTCATTCATGAGGATAACCACATAGAGAATGAAAGACAACATTAGAATGCAAATGCTGATGAATTTTGATGAAGAATTAAATTAGCTGGAAGAATGGTTAATCAATCCAAAAAATAGGGAGTATTGCACAGAGATTGTAAACACAAAGCATGTTGAGGAAGAAATGGTTGAAGAATTTAATGCAATTGATATTAATTATTTATGTGAATGTGGAGGTACAAAGTAAAATGAGATGAGGAATGATGAGGTAATAATTTCTCATAAGAATGAAATTTTATTTCATAAACAACAAAAGGTTGCAGTAGATGGACCATAAGTTCAAGGAGAAATTTATGCACAAAAGGAAATAGCAGATTACATGTGTGATATGAATGAGCAATATATTCGATCCAGGTGGATATTGGTGGCCACCCACATATTCCAACTTACTCCTCTTGTCTGTTTTTGGTTCAGCATGTTCTTCTGTATTTCTTTGTAATTGTGGGTTCTACACTTCTGGGGCTATCTGAAGCCCTACACATCTTCCAGGTGGATACTAGTAGCCTCTCACCTAATTCAACTGGATTATTTTGTATGTTTTCATGTCAGCGCATCTTGTTGTACTTCCAAGGTAGTGTTGGAGCCCTAAACAATGTTTTTTTGGCTTGCCACAGTCAAACTGTAGACGGAGTCAAAATTTGACAATGTAATGTGTAGTTCTCTAAAAGGATTTTCCAATGGGTTATCACATGCCTAAAATGGAGGTTGTATGTAAAAGTTATGGCCCCGGGAAGTTGAGGTACCAACTTACCCATAGGGGCCCACATGACTTTTGGGGTTTCACCTCCTAGGGTTAAGTTTTTGGATGTCTAGGGTTTTGGAATTCATGAGTAATATCAAAAGGGCCTCTAAAGCCTCATTGTAATTATTCTGCTCAGACGGATGCGCGTAGCAGCCACATCTCTTCTCAGAGATAGTTACAACCATTCGAGCAAGTGTTTCAGTTCTGCAAATTTACATTTTCAACTTATTTCATTTATTCAATAGAAGATATTGTTCGCTGGATATCTTTGTTGTTCTTCATATCTCTGTGTTTATTGTATTCAGTTTGTTAATCAGTTCATTCCACTCCTAAATCCGGATCAATGGTATCATAGTGATCTTCTCTTCATTTATTTTTCTTCATGCATATCCTCGACAAGATATCGGTACAAGAAGTTGGGACTTTAACCAATCGAGCCATTGCAAGATCGGTCGCGCTAATCCTGACAACAGCCCATGGAGGATGAAAAGAAAGATGATGGAGCAAGAGATCCTATTAAAATGTTGCTTGAGGAATCCCTCGCACAAAAAAGGAATGAAATGATGGACAACTTTGTGCAGATCCTTCGAAAACTACCCATAGGAGAAGCATCTTCATCAAGCCGTCGTGCAACCCCCTTCAAGGTACAGGTAAATTTTGATATTCCATTATTTGAAGGACTGATAGATGCAGATGTTGTAGATAAATGGTTGAATCTGCTCGAAGGGTATTTTTCAGTCCACAATTTTTTCGATAGGGAAAAGATTACTTTTTCACTCCTCAAGGTCGTCCCCCATGTTAAGGACCAGTGGGATACTTACTCTGAGCAAAGGGTCGTAGATGAATCTGAAATATGTGTGGTTGCCCCTACATGGGATTCCTTCTGATATTTCATTAAAGAATAATACTACCATGTTGGAATCTACGAGGACTGGTACACCAGATGGACCACCCTGCGTCAAGAAAGGGACCAGATAGTACCAGATTTCACCAATATTTTCCATACCCTGAGCACCAAATTGGGTATCAAAGACTCTGAGAGACATCTGGTGCTCAAATACCGTGGTCGTTTGCATAGATACATTCAAATAGAAATGGATTTTATGGACAACACCTCATTGTGCATGGCTTATATATACGTTGTCAAGATCGAGCAAAAATTTAAGTAGAAGAGGCAAGAGTTTGGATATGCAAACTCTTCATAGCCGAAGCAGGTAAAAGGCAGCCCCAACCCACACAGAAAGGGACCAAGCTGAGATGGACACTCTCAGGACAACCAGTCCAAGCCACAACACAAGAAGGGCAATGAGAAGACAAAGAAGAACATGGGAAAATGGTGTGAGTACCATAAAATCCCTTGGCACAACACTGAAGAATGTCGCTCCAAGAAGTCACTCATGGTCGAGTTGAAGGTTGTCAAGTCAGAGGTCGATTCTCATTCTAAATCAAATTCAAAAGGAGTGAAGCGGATTATCGATGTTGAACCTGGTGCCACTATCACTACCACCAAACTCCATCCAAGCGAACTATAAGAACTTGAGGAAGGGGAACACCTCTTTCACTCATAGATGTGGGTAAAGGGGGCTCCACTTTATTTCATTATCGATAGTGGTAGTCAGAAGAACCTGATATCAACAGAGGTCCTCAAGCAATTGGACCTACCGACAACACCACACTCGTAGCCCTACAACATCGGTTGGCTTCGCCAAGGGAGAGATCTTTGTGTCAGCCACTAGTGTCGTCTTCCCTATGACATCAAGCCTTTCAAATATGAGGTATTGTGTGATATTTCTCCCCTTGAAGTTTGTGATGTTATTTTAGGACAACCATATGTGTGGAAGCATCATGTTGTGTATGAGTCTAGACCCCCTAGTGTTATTATTACTTTGGGTAGACAATTGTATAGGATACCAGAGGTAGCGTCGCCTACCATTATTTTTTTAATCTCTATTAAGAAATGAAATAAGGTCATTTCATAGATTGGGAAGTTCATCTTCCTTGTAATCCATGCTCACAGTAAGTAGAAGGTCGTCGCCACATCTATGGCCTCTACACAGAGCCTCTCTTTGCAGTAGAAGCAAGTGGACACGATTGTCGAAGAATACATAGACATCTTCTCCTCAGACACCGGGGTAACGACGCACTACCAAGTCAAGCATCTAATTGATCTAGCCCTCGATGCACCTCTACCTAATGGACCAGTCTATCATCACTCGCTGATAGAAAATGACGAAATCAGGCATTGAATCCAATAGCGTATTCAAAAGGGTCACATCAGACCCAGCCACTCCCCTTGTGGAAGCTCGATTATGTTTGTGCAGAAGAAGGACGGGACTTGGCGACTCTGCATTGATTATAGAGCTTTAAACAAAATCACAGTCAGGAACCGGTACCCAATTCTTGGGATTGATGACCTTCCTGAACAAATCAAGGGGGAAAATTTCTTCAGCAAGATTGACCTAAAGTCTGGCTTCCACCAGGTTCCCATCAACCAAACTAATGTATGGAAGAAAACCTTCAAATCTAAAGAAGGTCTCTTCGAATGGTTGGTCATGCCCTTTGTCTTAACAAATGCACCAACCACTTTCATGATTTTGATGGATGATGTATTGAGATCCTTCACCAACTCTTTTGTGGTGGTATATTTCGATGACATCCTCATCTTCAGTAGAACTTGGGAGGATAACATGCAACATATTCAACAGGTTTTGAGCACTCTGCGACAACACAAGCTATATGCCAACTTGGAAAAATGCTCTTTTTGCATGAACATGGTCCAATACTTAGGCTACATTGTTGATGAGAATGGGGTACATGTTGATCCAGCTAAGATCCAAGTCATCTTTGACTGTCCAGCCCTGACCACACTAATCGAGCTTCAGAGCTTCTTGGGACTGGCCAACTTCTACCGACGGTTCCTGTTGGGATTCTCCCATATTGCATGGGCCCTCAACCAAGTGAACAAGGGCAGTGGAAGGGAAAATTTTGTGTGGGGGAAGGAACAACACCGAGCATTCAATGATCTGAAGCTTCACCTATGCTCAGCTCTAGTACTCTCCTTGCTCAATCTGCAACAACCATTCGAGATTGAGACTGATGCATTTGACTATGTTGTAGGTGTAGTTCTCACTAGGCGTGGTCATTTGGTGGCATACCATAGTGAGACACTCACAGATACTGTCCATAAATACCCCACCTATGAGAAGGAAATGTTTTACATTGTAAAAGCATGTCGTCAATGGAAACATTACATTCTGGGAAAGCAGACGATCATCCACACTATTCACAATCCTATGTATTTCATACAGACACAAGGGAACTTGCAAAATGACCGCCATCAGAAGTGGTCCACCTACCTGCAACAGTTCCATCTGAACATCAAGTATAAGACGGGGATATCAAATCATGTCGTTGACTATCTTAGTTGACCTCCCATGGTTTCACTCACCACTGTGCTTCATTCCTGTGGACATGAGGCATCTGAGTAGCCCCAACTTTATCAACAACATCTGGACTTGACTTCGCCACCACCTATCAGCTCTTGAGTACAGACGTGACTTTCACTGATTTTCACATTCAGACGGACTATTATTCCATCTGGGCCATCTTTTTGTTACTACAAGCGAGCATGCAAAGATGATTTGGGAAGCCCACTACAGTCGGATGGTAGGACATTTTGGCATGGAGAAAATTGTGGTCATTCTTCAAAAACATTTGTATTGGCCAAAAATTCGACAGGATGTTAGCAAGTATATCATATATTGCACCACGTGTGCCATTTCCAAGCCATCCATCAAGAAGAAAGGATTATACACCCCTCTTCCTACTCCCGAGAAGCCTTGGGAATCCATCTCAATGGATTACATGTCTGGCCTTTTGTCCACCAAGAAAGGAAATGATTGTGTATTTGTGGTCGTTGATCGATTTTTGAAGATGGCCATCCTCACAGCCTGTAAGAAGAATATCACAGTGGCATATATTGCCAAGCTCTTCTTCGAACGAGTGTGGGTCCTTTTTGTGATACCACAGACCATCATCTCCGACCGGGACAACAATTTCCTCAACACATTTTGGTCAAGTCTCTAGTCACTGTTGGACACCAAGCTCACTTAATCCACTGCTTTCCACCCCCAAAAAGATGACCAAACAAAGGTCATCAATCAGATGATGATTGTGCACATCCTGCACATGTACAAATCTAAGAATCCACGTACATGGGATGAGAGTCTCCCATATGTTCATCACAGTTACAACAGGGATCTCCATAGCTCCACTAGCCATAGCCCATTTCAGGTGGGGCTGGTATTCTAACCCTTGGGTCCCATTGATGTTGTACTACCTACTGCTACCACACAGACAGACTCTTCCCATGTTCAATCTGATACCGACAAAGCCACCAAATTCATTGAGCGGATTCAGCACATCCGAAAATAGGTCCAAGAGGTTTTTTAGAAATCCAATGCTAAGTACAAGTAGTGCCATGATCAACACAGGGTACCACACCAGTTTCAAGTTGGAGACAAAGTCTGGTTACATTTGTAGAAGGAGTGTCTCACAGGGCCTCGTCGGAAGCTTCGCCCACTTCGCTATGGGACTTACACTATCACCAAGACTGTGGGTAGCAATGATTTTGAGCTAAACACTCCACCCTTCCTTAGCATGCACCCAATGTTCAATTTGGACCTCCTTCAGCCATATTTTCCACCATTATTGGACACCTCAGAGATCGCAGAACAACTGACACCAATAGAGCTCAACCCTGATTGCACGGAATAAGCATCCACTGATCAGATAGTGGACACACGGGTCAAGGGAACTCACCAGTAGAGGATCCAGCTTTATCGGGTTGTCAAGGTAGGGCAACTCCTACACCAAGGCAAGTGGCTCACCTGGGGCCAAATCTAGAAAAAGTTTCCTCACTTGATGGGGGAACTCAATGCAATGGATACCATTGCTTCTTAAGGGGGGAGAATTGATCCAGGTAGATATTGGTGGCCACCCACCTATTCCAACTGGCTCCTCTTGTTCGTTTTTAGTTCAACATGTTCTTTTGTACTTCTTTGTAATTGTGGGTTCTACACTTTTGGGGATGTTTGAAGCCCTACACATCTTCCAGGTGGATACTGGTGGCCTCTCACCTAATCCAACTGGATTATTTTGTATGTTTTCATGTCAGCACATCTTTTTGTACTTCCAAGGTCATTTTGGAGCCCTAAATAGTGTTTTTTTGGCTCGCCATAGTCAAACTATAGACGGAGTCAAATTTTGACGATGTAATGTGTAGTTCTTTGAAATACCTTTCCAACAATCTATTACACACCTAAAATGGACGCCTAAAATAGAGATCGTATGCAAAAGTTACGACCCTGGGAAGTTAAGGTACCAACTTACCCATAAGGGCCCACATGACTTTTGGTGTTTCACCTCCTAGGGTTGCGTTTTTGGATGTCTGGGGTTTTTGCATTCATGAGTAATATCAAAAATGCATGTGGAGCCTCATTGTAATTATTTTGCTAAGATGGATTCATGTAGCAGCCACATCTCTTCTCATAGATAGCTACCACCATTCGAGCAAGTGTTTTAGTTCTGCAGTTTTACAATTTCAGCCTATTTCATTTATTCAATAGAAGATATTGTTCACCAGATATCGTGTTGTTCTTTATATCTTTGTGTTTATTGTATTCAATCTGTTAATTAGTTCGCTCTGCTCCTAAATCCAGATCAATATTACATGTGCTTTGTTTAAATTATGTATGAGTGTAATCAAGTGTGAACATTCCGAAGATGAAAACAGTTAATCTGTTGTAGAACAACCATGGAAGAGACAGTTAAGTATCCTAGCCATTTGTGGAGTATATAAAGTTGAGTGGAATACGATTTTTATAACTCTTATACAAAAGGACATACAACTACAAATGATAAGTAACAACAAGATACATCACTAGGAGGCTGAATTGAACTATGAATTTGATAAGTTATGGGAGATTATCAAGAAGGTACCTACGAAGAAGAGAAGATATAGTGAAATGGAGAATATTGTTGTAATGTCCCTAGTATGGAACCTTTGTAATTGTACATATAGGTTGGTGAGCCATGGTTTCAATTGTAAATGTAATTGTGCATTTAGGATGGTGAGTCGTTGAAACTAAGTTTTGGTGTTGTGCGCACCTGAGTAGTGCGCAGAGAATTGTTATCAAAGATAGGGTGCGCACATGTCATAGTGTTGCACGCACCTAAGTAAGTGCATCTGGTTTCACATCAAAGAAAGGGTGTGCCCATTTCACAGTGTTCTGCGCACTTGGGTAAGTGCACGGGAATGACCTGGAGGTGTGCACCGAGCCGAGTTATATATTTGTGT
This sequence comes from Picea mariana, assembly GCA_032191745.1. NCBI lineage: Eukaryota > Viridiplantae > Streptophyta > Pinopsida > Pinales > Pinaceae > Picea > Picea mariana. Next base: position 166,016 of record JASDQU010100970.1, on the reverse strand, counting down.
GTGTGTGTGTGTGTGTGTGTGTGTGTGTGTGTGTGTGTGTGTGTGGTTGTATATGTATTGAGGCCAAAGAACCTATGTGATTAAGAGGCTGGTGAGTCGGGACACAAATAATCCATTGCACCTATCCATGTATTATACTCAAGTTATTAATATTATCACATTGTTGTGCGTGGACAGACTTATAAAAAAATATATGGGGGGTTGACTCCACCAGAAAAGGGAAAAGGGGGGAGACTTAATTCTTAGGCAATATTTTATAATATTTCTAGAAAAGTGTATGTCATGGATAAATTATTTTATCTTAAGTTCCCAGGGATGGGAACGAGTCACCAAGTGGATAAAGTTATTCCTGAAGGTGACAAGTGTCGATTTTAAGTCATGCAATATATATTGTTGAGCCTTAGTGTATTTGGGGAGAGAGAACTCATTATGGGGAGGATTCACTTTCTCGTGAGAAGAAGGGGATCGAATGATATGGAAAATATAATTAATACCTTATCTGCAAAGAAAATCCTATAAGTGTTTTATGTTTTGTAAACTAACCTTTTATGTCGAAGAGGTGGGTTTTCAAGCTCGTGAGAAGTCTCTCTGGGTGAGAGATTTGTTGTTGAAGAGGTGGGTTGTCAGGCCCATGAGCATACTCTTCATGTGAGAGTTTTGTTGGGAATCGTTCCCTGGTGCGTTGGGAATTAGTTTTTCACTGGGAACCCTTTTTCCCTGGTGGAGTTAAGCCCCAACTTGGGAGTGACATGTTGTTGAAAGATTATGAGCAACATATTCTATGGCTGGGAGGAACGTTTGAGTTATGCATGCATTTGGTGATTTTCATAAAATATAAGTGTCTTTATGCGCTTGTCTCATTTTCTGTGTGCTTATTTAAATATGTTGTTGTGGGTTAATTCCTGTATGTTGTCGCATATAAGTAATTGTTGTTATTTTTTTTAATGTTGCTTGCACATGTAAGTATGGTGTTGATAGACAGTAATTGTAGTTGTGCATGAGTATGACAAATGTTGATAGTTTTCCTATAAGTTAACCTTATGATGTTGGTCACGAGTCTTCGAGGCAAGGATTGAATGTTCATGTGCACAGAGAATACTTGGTGTGCACTGGAGGATGGATTTGCTTGTACACACTAGGAAGAAGTCTGCGCGCACAAGGAGAATATATTGTTGGCTGTGGAGCCTGATTATCTTCCTGATGTAGAGGTCCTTGCTTCCAGCCGTGTTTATACCCCATGAAGTATTTACACCCCAGAAGTATGTACACTCTTCCACGCGGGGGAGTGCAGAGGGGGGGTACCCCCTCTGCGGGGTCCGGGGGG
>JASDQU010100970.1:150326-160643 GCA_032191745.1 Picea mariana | reverse complement strand
TTTAATGCAATTGATATTAATTATTTATGTGAATGTGGAGGTACAAAGTAAAATGAGATGAGAAATGATGAGGTAATAATTTCTCATAAGAATGAAATTTTATTTCATAAACAACAAAAGGTTGCAGTAGATGGACCATAAGTTCAAGGAGAAATTTATGCACAAAAGGAAATAGAATATTACATGTGTGATATGAATGAGAAATATATTTGATCTAGGTGGATATTGGTGGCCACCCACATATTCCAACAGACTCCTCTTGTCTGTTTTTGGTTCAGCGTGTTCTTTTGTACTTCTTTGTAATTGTGGGTTCCACACTTCTGGGGCTATCCGAAGCCCTACACATCTTCCAGGTGGATACTAGTGGCCTCTCACCTAATTCAACTGGATTATTTTGTATGTTTTCATGTCAGCGCATCTTGTTGTACTTCCAGGGTAGTTTTGGAGCCCTAAACAATGTTTTTTTGGCTCGCCACAGTCAAATTGTAGACGGAGTCAAAATTTGACAATGTAATGTGTAGTTCTCTAAAAGGCTTTTCCAATGGGTTATCACATGCCTAAAATGGAGGTTGTATGTAAAATTTACGACCTCGGGAAGTTGAGGTACCAACTTACCCATAGGGGCCCACGTGACTTTTGGGGTTTCACCTCCTAGGGTTAAGTTTTTGGATGTCTAGGGTTTTGGAATTCATGAGTAATATCAAAAAGGCCTCTAAAGCCTCATTGTAATTATTTTGCTCAGACGTATGTGCGTAGCAGCCACATCTCTTCTCAGAGATAGCTACAACCATTCAAGCAAGTGTTTCAATTCTGCAAATATACAGTTTCAACTTATTTCATTTATTCAATAGAAGATATTGTTCACTAGATATCTTTGTTGTTCTTCATATCTCTGTGTTTATTGTATTCAGTTTGTTAATCAGTTCATTCCACTCCTAAATCCAGATCAGTGGTATCATACTGATCTGCTCTTCATTTATTTTTCTTCGTGCATGTCCTCGACAAGATATGGGTACAAGAAGTTGGGACTTTAACCAATCGAGCCATTGCAAGATTGGTCGTGCTAATCCCGACAACAACCCATAGGGGATGAAAATAAAGATGATGGATCAAGAGATCCTATTAAAATGTTGCTTGAGGAAGCCCTCGCACAAAAAAGGAATGAAATGATGGACAACTTTGTGCAGATCCTTCGACGACTACCCATAGGAGAAGCATCTTCATCAAGCGGCCATGCAACCCCCAAGGTACAGGTAAATTTTGATATTCCATTATTTGAAGGACTGATAGATGCAGATGTTGTAGATAAATGGTTGAATCTGCTCGAAGGGTATTTTTCGGTCCACAATTTTTCCGATAGGGAAAATATTACTTTTTCACTCCTCAAGGTCATCCCCCATGTTAAGGATCAGTGGGATACTTACTCTGAGCAAAGGGTCGTAGATGAATCTGAAATATGTGTGGTTTCCCCTACATGGGATTCCTTCTGATATTTCATTAAAGAATAATACTACCCTGTTGGAAGCTATGAGGACTGGTACACCAGATGGACCACTCTGCGTCAAGAAAGGGACCAGACAGTACCAGATTTCACCAATATTTTCCATACCCTAAGCACCAAATTGGGTATCAAAGACTCTGAGAGATATCTGGTGCTCAAATACCGTGGTCGTTTGCATAGATACATTCAAATAGAAATGGATTTTATGGACAACACCTCATTGTGCACAGCTTATAGATACGTTGTCAAGATCGAGCAAAAATTTAAGTAGAAGAGACAAGACTTTGGATATGCAAACTCCTCATAGCCGAAGCAGGTAAAAGGCGGCCCCAACCCACACATCAAGGGACTGAGCCGAGATGGACAGTCTCAGGACAACCAGTCCAAGCCACAACACAAGAAAGGCAATGAGAAGACAAAGAAGAACAAGGGAAAATGGTGTGAGTACCATAAAATCCCTTGGAACAACACTGAAGAATGTCTCTCTAGAAGTCACTCATGGTCGAGTTGAATGTTGTCGAGTCAGAGGTCGATTCTCATTCTGAATCAAATTCAGAAGGAGTGAAGCGGATTATCGATGTTGAACCTGGTGCCACTATCACTACAACCAAAGTCCATCCAAGCGAACTATAAGAACTTGAGGAAGGGGAACGCCTCTTTCACTCATAGATGTGGGTAAAGGGGGCTCCACTTTATTTCATTATCAATAGTGGTAGTCAGAAGAACCTGATATCAACAGAGGGCGTCAAGCAGTTGGACCTGTCGACAACACCACACTCGTAGTCCTACAACATCGGTTGGCTTCGCCAAGGGAGAGATCTTTGTGTCAACCACCAGTGTCATCTTCCCTGTAACATCAAGCCTTTCAAATATGAGGTATTGTGTGATATTTCTCCCCTTGAATTTTGTGATGTTCTTCTAGGAAAACCATATTTGTGGAAGCATCATGTTGTGTATGAGTCTATACCCTGTAGTGTTATTATTACTTTGGGTAGACAATTGTATAGGATACCAGAGGTAGCGTCGCCTACGGTTATTTCTTTAATCTTTATTAAGCAATGCAGTAAGGTCATTTCATAGATTGGGAATCTCATCTTCCTTGTGATCCATGCTCACAGTAAGCAGAAGGTCGTCGCCACATTTGTGGCCTCTACACAGAGCCTCTCTTTGCAGTAGAAGCAAGTGGACACGATTGTGGAAGAATACATAGACATCTTCTCCTCACACACTGGGGTACCGACGCACTACCAAGTCAAGCATCTAATTGATCTGGCCCTCAATGCACCTCTACCTAATGGACCAGTCTATCACCGCTCGCTGATAGAAAATGACGAAATCAGGCGTCGAATCCAAGAGTGTATTCAAAAGGGTCACATTAGACCCAGCCACTCCCCTTGCGGAAGCTCAATTATGTTGGTGCAGAAGAAGGATGGGACTTGGCGACTCTGCATCGATTACAGAGCCTTAAACAAAATCACAGTCAGGAACCGGTACCCAATTCCCAGAATTGATGACCTTCTTGAACAACTCAGGGGGGAAAATATCTTCAGCAAGATTGACCTAAAGTCTGGCTACCACCAGGTTCCCATCGACCAAACTAATGTATGGAAGACAACCTTCAAATCTAAAGAAGGTCTCTTTGAATGGTTGGTCATGCCCTTTGGCTTAACAAATGCACCAACCACTTTCATGATTTTGATGGATGATGTATTGAGATCCTTCACCAACTCTTTTGTGGTGGTATATTTCGATGACATCCTCATCTTCAGTAGAACTTGGGAGGATCACATGCAACATATCCAATAGGTTTTGAGCACTCTGCGACAGCACAAGCTATATGCCAACTTGAAAAAATGCTCTTTTTGCATGAACATGGTCCAATACTTGGGCTACATTGTTGATGAGAATGGGGTACATGTTGATCCAGCTAAGATCCAAGTCATCTGTGACTGTCCAGCCCTAACCACACTAACCGAGCTTCAGAGCTTCTTGAGACTAGCCAACTTCTACTGATGGTTCCTGTTGGGATTCTCCCATATTGCATAGGCCCTCAACCAGGTGACCAAGGGCGGTGGAAGGGAAAAGTTTGTGTGGGGGAAGGAAAAGCAACGAGCATTCGATGATCTGAAGTTTCACCTATGCTCAACTCTAGTACTCTCCTTGCTCGATCTGCAACAACCGTTCGAGATTGAGACTGATGCATTTGACTATGTTGTAGGTGTAGTTGTCACTCAGCGTGGTCATATGGTGGCATACCATAGTGAGACACTCACAGATACTATCCAAAAATACCCCACCTATGACAAGGAAATGTATTACATTGTAAAAGCATGTCGTCAATGGAAACATTACATTCTTGGAAAGAAAATGATCATCCACACTGATCACAATCCTCTGCATTTCATACAGACATAGGGGAACTTGCAAAATGACCGCCATCAGAAGTGGTCCACCTACCTGCAACAGTTCCATCTCAACATCAAGTATAAGACAGGGATATCAAATCATGTCATTGACTGTCTTAGTCAACCTCCCATGGTTGCACTCACCACTGTGCTTCATTCCTGTGGACATGAGGCATCTGAGTAGCCCCAACTTTATCAACAACATCTGGACTTGACTTCGCCACCACCTATCAGCTCTTCAGTACAGACGCGACTGTCACTGATTTTCACATTCGAACGGACTATTATTCCATCTGATCCATCTTTGTGTTACTACAAGCGAGCATGCAAAGATGATTTGGGAAGCCCACTACAGTTGGCTGGTAGGACATTTTGGCGTGGAGAAAATTGTGGTCGTTCTTCAAAAACATTTTTATTGTCCAAAACTTCAACATGACGTCAGCAAGTATATCATATATTGCACCACATGTGTCATTTCCAGGCCATCCATAAAGAAGAAAGGCTTATACACCCCTCTTCCTACTCCCGAGAAGCATTGGGAATCCATCTCAATGGATTACATGTTTGGCCTTTTGTCCACCAAGAAAGGAAATGATTGTGTATTTGTGGTCGTTGATCGATTTTTGAAGATGGCCATCCTCACAGCCTATAAGAAGAATATCACAGTGGCATATATTGCCAAGCTCTTCTTCGAATGAGTGTGGGTCCTTTTTGGGATACCACAGACCATCATCTCCGACCAGGACAACAAGTTCCTCAACACATTTTGGTCAAGTCTCTGATCACTGTTGGACACCAGGCTCACTTAATCCACTGCTTTCCACCCCCAAAAAGATGACCAAACAAAGGTCGTCAATCAGATGATGATTGTGCACATCCTTCACATGTACAAATCTAAGAATCCACGTACATGGGATGAGAGTCTCCCATATGTTCATCACAATTACAACAGGGATCTCCATAGCTCCACTAGCCATAGCCCATTTCAGGTGGGGCTGGTATTCTAACCCTTGGGTCCCATTGATGTTGCACTACCTACTGCCACCACACAGACAGACTCTTCCCATGTTCAGTCTGATACCAACAAAGCCACCAAATTCATTGAGCGGATTCAGCACATTCGACAACAGGTCCAGGAGGTTTTTTAGAAATCCAATGCTAAGTACAAGCAGTGCCATGATCAACACAAGGTACCACACCAGTTTTAGGTTGGAGACAAAGTCTGGTTACATTTGTAGGAGTATCTCACAGGGCCTCGTCGAAAGCTTCGCCCACTTCGCTATGGGACTTACACTATCACCAAGGCTATGGGTAGCAATGATTTTGAGCTAAACACTCCACCCTTCCTTAGCATGCACCCAATGTTCAATTTGGACCTCCTTCGGCCATATTTTCCACCATTATTGAACACCGCAGAGATCGCAGAACAACTGACACCAATAGAGCTCAACCCTGACTGCAAGAAACAAGCATCCACTGATCAGATAGTGGACACACAGGTCAAGGGAAATCGCCAGCAGAGGATCCATCTTTATCGGGTTGTCAAGGCAGGGCAACTTCTACACCAAGGCAAGTGGCTCACCTGGAGCCAAATCCAGCAAAAGTTTCCTCACTTTATGGGGGAACTCAATGCAATGGATACCATTGCTTCTTAAGGGGGGAGAATTGATCTAGGTGGATATTGGTGGCCACCCACCTATTCCAACTGGCTCCTCTTGTTTGTTTTTAGTTCAACATGTTCTTTTGTACTTCTTTGTAATTGTGGGTTCTACACTTCTGGGGCTGTCTGAAGCCCTACACATCTTCCAGGTGGATACTAGTGGCCTCTCACCTAATCCAACTGGATTATTTTGTATGTTTTCATGTCAGCACATCTTTGTGTACTTCCAAGGTCATTTTGGAGCCCTAAATAGTGTTTTTTTGGCTCACCACAGTCAAACTATAGACAGAGTCAAATTTTGATGATGTAATGTGTAGTTCTTTGAAATGCCTTTCCAACAGGCTATCACACGCCTAAAATGGACGCCTAAAATAGAGGTCATATGCAAAAGTTATGACCCTGGGAAGTTGAGGTACCAACTTACCCATAATGGCCCACATGACTTTTGGCGTTTCACCTCCTAGGGTTGCATTTTTGGATGTCTGGGGTTTTTGCATTCATGAGTAATATCAAAAAGGCATGTGGAGCCTCATTGTAATTATTTTGCTAAGATGGATTCATGTAGCAGCCACATCTCTTCTCAGAGATAGCTACCACCATTCGAGCAAGTGTTTTAGTTCTGCAGTTTTACAGTTTCAGCCTATTTCATTTATTCAATAGAAGATATCATTCACTAGATATCGTGTTGTTCTTCATATCTTTGTGTTTATTGTATTCAATCTATTAATTAGTTCGCTCTGCTCCTAAATCTAGATCAATAATACATGTGTTTTGTTTAAATTATGTATGGGTGTAATCAGGTGTGAACATTCCGAAGATGAAAACAGTTAATCTGTTGTAGAACAACCATGGAAGAGACAGTTAAGTATCCTATCCATTTATGAAGGAGTATATAAAGTTGAGTGGAATAAGATTTTTAGAACTCTTATACAAAAGGACATACAACTACAAATGATAAGTAACAACAAGATACATCAGTAGGAGGCTGAATTGAACTATGAATTTGATAAGTTATGGGAGATTATCAAGAAGGTACCTAAGAAGAAGAGAAGATATAGTGAAATGGAGAATATTGTTGTAATGTCCCTAGTATGGAACCTTTGTAATTGTACATATAGGTTGGTGAGCCATGGTTTCAATTGTAAATGTAATTGTGCATTTAGGATGGTGAGTCGTTGAAACTAAGTTTTGGTGTTGTGCACACCTGAGTAGTGCGCAGAGAATTGCTATCAAAGATAGGGTGTGCACATGTCATAGTGTTGCACGCACCTAGGTAAGTGCATGTGGTTTCACATCAAAGAAAGGGTGTGCCCATTTCACGGTGTTCTGCACACTTGGGTAAGTGCATGGGAATGACCTAGGGGTGTGAACCGAGCCGAGTTATGTGTGTGTGTGTGTGTGTGGTTGTATATGTATTGAGGCCAAAGAACCTATGTGATTAAGAGGCTGGTGAGTTGGAACACAAATAATCCATTGCACCTATCCATGTATTATACTCAAGTTATTAATATTATCACATCGTTGTGCGTGGACAGACATATAAAAAAATATATGGGGGGTTGACTCCACCAGAAAAGGGAAAAAGGGGGAGACTTAATTCTTAGGGAATATTTTATAATATTTCCAGAAAATTGTATGTCATGGATAAATTATTTTATCTTAAGTTCCCAGGGATGGGAACGAGTCACCAAGTGGATAAAGTTATTCCTGAAGGTGACAAGTGTTGATTTTAAGTCATGCAATATATATTGTTGAGACTTAGTGTATTTGGGGAGAGAGAACTCATTATGGGGAGGATTCACTTTCTTGTGAGCAGAAGGGGATCGAATGATATGGAAAATATAATTAATACCTTATCTGCAAAGAAAATCCTATAAGTGTTTTGTGTTTTGTAAACTAAACTTTTATGTCGAAGAGGTGGGTTTTCAAGCCCGTGAGAAGTCTCTCTGGGTGAGAGATTTGTTGTTGAAGAGGTCAGTTGTCAGGCCCATGAGCATACTCTTCATGTGAGAGTTTTGTTGGGAATCGTTCCCTGGTGCATTGGGAATTAGTTTTTCACTGAGAACCCTTTTTCCCTGGTGGAGTTAAGCCCCAACTTGGGAGTGACATGTTGTTGAAAAATTATGAGCAACATATTCTATGGCTGGGAGGAACGTTTGAGTTATGCATGCATTTGGTGATTTTCATAAAATATAAGTGTCTTTATGTGCTTGTCTCATTTTCTGTGTGCTTATTTAAATATGTTGTTGTGGGTTAATTCATGTATGTTGTCGCATATAAGTAATTGTTGTTATCTTTTTTAATGTTGCTTGCACATGTAAGTATGGTGTTGATAGACAGTAATTGTAGTTGTGCATGAGTATGACAAATGTTGATAGTTTTCCTATAAGTTAACCTTATGATGTTGGTCACGAGTCTTCGAGGCAAGGCTTGAATGTTCATGTGCACAGAGAATACTTGGTGTGCACTAGAGGATGGGTTTGCTTGTACACACTAGGAAGAAGTCTACGTGCACAAGGAGAATATATTTGGTGTGTGATGCCAGGATGGTTGCACGCACAATAGTGTTGCATGATTAGTACACTAGTGCGTAGTTGTTTGAGCTACTTATGCTACTTAAAGTTGTGAATAAAGGAGAAAGTTAGCATGGCACGCCTCAACTTGAGATTGAGCACATTACTTCAAGTAATAATGCAAAGACTTGTGATTAGAATAGAATCTACGCAATGGATTTTCAGAGTAGCATTGTTCAGTATTATGTTGTGTAATGTTGTAGTTTGGTATTAGAGTATATTTTGGGATAAGTGTGTGGCGTATCCCAACCTGGAAGGTTGGGGACATTACAGATTGGTATTAGAGCTATAATTAAGGAGGAGTTGTAGTAGCGGGACCCATTCTGAGTGGTTGGGTACATTACAGATTGGTATTAGAGCCATTGGTTCAACACTAGACTTGTATGGGCCAGAGGTCAACAAAAAGCATCAGATCTCTAGTTTCAACATTGAGCCTACATGAGTTGAGTTCTATTTAAGGAAACAATTTGCATTGGTAAGTGGCCAAATTTGGAATTTTAGCGTGGCGATGGCGCACATTAAATAAGAATGCACAGATGTGTGTGCTAGATATATGATATTGCAAGGTGCGAGACTAGAAATGTGTAGTAAACAATGGTGCATGGGCATGCGCACTAAAATTTGGGGCTACACGGAACAAATTTGTGGTGCATGTGCATTATTGATACGCGATGCACATGTTAAAATTTTACATTGTGCATTGGTGTGTGTTGAATATCGGTGCACACATGGGCTTTGAAAGAAATGATTTTCACAAGATGGTGTAGAGTTTTCAAGAATTTATTTCATGAATTCATCTAACAAATCTTGTTGCCTGCACATTTTGTAGAATTATCAATGATTAGAGCGGGACAGAATTAGTCAGAAGGTCAAAAGCATGGAAGTTGCATGGAGGACTTATAGTCGGGATGATAAATTCATGGATTTGTATGTCGGTTTGGATGATGAGAGTACAAAATACGAGGAGTGCATAAACTTGGTAGAAACCATAAAGGAATTGCAAAAATATGTTCAAAGTTATAAGGTTGATAATGAAAGGCTTATGAAAGACAAGGAGCAACAAGATGAATTCAATGTCAAATTGATGCAAAGATTGGACAAAATAGAAAAGAAAATGGATAAGAAGACAAAGTCAAGTAGATCAAGAAGTCGTAGGTCTCATGATGAGAAAAGAAGAGAAGAAAGAAGTGTTGGTAGGCATTGACCTCACTTGACAAAGCATTCTTTTAGGAAAGCGTGTACTATCTCAAGTCCATCTCTTGTCAGAAAGCATAAGAGAAGGATAGGGTGGATGAGATACAAGGAGAAATGAATAAGATCAAGCCTCGTACATTTGAAAGGGAGCACAAGAAGGATGAAGATGTCGAGACCTGGTTTCTAGGTATGAGGAAGTACTTCCAGCTACATAATTATTCTGCACAGGAAGAAGGGAGAATTTCCATCTATTAGCTAAAAGGTTCGAGGAAACAATGTGGTGGGATCAGTATGTGCAGGTGCAACACATTGATGAAAACAAAATTACTTTGAGGGAGTTTAAGAGGTATTTCAAAAAGAAATACTTAACCAAGAGATATTATGATAAGAAAATGAAGGAGTTATTTGAACTCAATATTGGGAGTATGATGATAGATGAGTATGAAAGAATATTCTTAGAGCTTCTAAAATATGTCACATTCATCAAGCATGAGCAAGTTAAGATTCAGATGTACCTGAGTGGGTTTCTTTCATTTATTAGTGACAATATACAATATGATGACCCAAATACATTGGAGGAAACCATAAGGCACGTTAGATGTATTAATGACCAACAAAGGGACCAAAAGGCTTGGGAAGACAAGATGAAAAGAAAGGTGGATCAGAGGAAGAAAGGGGGTAAGCCACCATTTTTCATAAATATTGCACAAGGACACCAACTCCCAAGGAGTCCAGAATGACGGAGATAGTGGAACAAAATCCAAGGCAACAACCTATTCAATGTTTCAGTTGTGACGGGGATCATATGTGCATAGATTTTCCTCAAAGAGGTGATAAAGAGAGGACTATGTACAATGCACAACAATCTGCGACAGTTGAGGACATGAGCATAAATGTTCCAAGGATTTATGCATCCCTAGATAAAAAGCAAGATGAGTTTCAGTCGCACATGATTAATGACCAACCTGTTGCTATTTTAATTGA
>JASDQU010100970.1:125779-143966 GCA_032191745.1 Picea mariana | reverse complement strand
ACCCTCACGGGAGTTGCCTTGAAATGGTATAACGAGCTACCTAGGGGGGCATACAGAACCTTTAGTCAGATGGTGTTAGTATTCCTTAACCACTTCCAATTGTCGGTTCGTTACAATGATGGCTTAGAACTTATGTCGACCTTATTCCAGGACAAATCCATTCATATCTCAGATCACATCTAGGAGTGGCGTAGATGGAAGAGGTTGATCAAGACCTGGATACCCCTGGAGTTCCTGCTAAAGTGGTTCCTGAAGTCTCTACAACCTTATATTTCGAAGGGTGTTTCTACATTCAGGGTTACATATGAGGAAGAAACAATTTTCAAAGCCCAACAATTAGATCTTATATATGCTCAGTCTAGGATGTTATACGAGATTCTTCATGATGCATCAAGGTCAAACTATGACCCTAGACAAAAGCTCGGGCCTCATGCTGATGGAATTATAGGCTTCGCCAATGTGAAATCCGCAAACTCGGTGACAAGCAATTTGAAAGAGTTGTCTCTAAACCAGTTAGCAGGAGGGCCAACTTTGTCTATGTCTTCCAATCCCACTCAGTCGGTGGATGTACATTATGTGCAATCGTCAACCGGACCAAATGATAACCAGCAACCAGGCGGGAATAAGAAGAAAGGATGTAATAATAATCGCAAGGGTGGGAAGAATAATAAACCCAATGACAATGGTAATAATGAGAAGACAAATAATAATGTTGGTGAGGGAAAGAAAGAAAGGCAGAAGGTGAAATTTCCCTGTAAGCTTTTTACAGATGATCACCTTACCCATTTATGACCCAAAATTGTGGAAGCTGTGAGGCTTTTATCTCTACCATCTGTCATGCTGATGAATCCTTTTCTGCATAACCAGCACATGGCCTCGAGATCCTCGAATGTCGGAAATGTGGCAAGTGGGAGTCAAAACCCACCAGCACAAGACGGTGATCGTTTATGCATCAATATGGTCAAATATGAGGTTAATGTAGCCACTCGATCTCGAAATTATAGTTCTCCACAAATTGTACCTAGTCTAGAGTCTCCTTCTCCTCCGTAGACACCCCTGTTGATCAAAAAACTAGAGCCACCACCTCGTATTCCAAAAGGAGTACTCAAGCGCTCTACCCACAATCCTAATGCTAGAGCCACCTAGAACTACTCTATTATTGAGGACCTAGTTCAAACCCCTTGTGCAAAGTCATCCCCAAAGGTACTCCAGACATGTCCTTCATAGAGGAATGCCTTTCTATCTGCGTTAGGAGCTCTAGATCCTTGTGGATTGAAAGTTATAAAGTTTAACGTCACAGATGTGAAGCCTCGCTTTCCTTACCATGTGGCATTTCAAATCCACATGGGTTACTCAAAATATACTATCAAGCATATTGTTGTTGATGAAGGTGCTACAACATGTGTGATTTCCCTAGTCTGTTGGAAAACCCTCGGCTCTCTAAATCTTTCTCAGTCTTCGACCATCTTGACATCTTTTGACGGTCGTTCCTTCCACCCTCATGGTATTCTTCCTGCCTTTCCAGTCCAGTTAGGTGGGAAGACAGTAGAGGTGGATGTCGAGGTGGTTGATGCGCCCCTCAATTATAACTTGTTACTAGGACACAATTGGACTTACGCTATGACTTCCATCGTGTCATCTGTCTTTCGTACTCTTTGTTTTCCTCATGATGGGAAGATCGTGAAGATCGATCAGTTGTCATTTGTGTATGCTAGTCCCAATGAATTTGTTGGATCATCGATCCCCATGGTCGACAATTATCAGCCGACAACTAAGAATATTGGTGTCGGAATGTATTCATCCCTTATGGGTACCTTTGACTTCATGGCACCAGTTCATCACATTTATTCCATGTCCAGTAGGCCCGTTTCGTCAGAGAGGTCCATTCCTTTCCGCACTTCATATTTTAACGATCCTTGGACCCTACCTTCCTCAACTACATCTTGTGAAGTTAAGTCACATACTAGAATGGCCATGCCACTATTGGAAGCAAAGATAGTGTTTCAAGTTGTTCTTGACTCTTCCGTTGATTTGGATCTCATTACCTCGCAGACGAACGAGGAGGATTATTTTCTTGATCCCGTGTGGGCCGCTTTGTCGTATTGTTCACATGAATTCCTCGATGAGAATTTTCCCTTGGATGAAGCTATCATCGAGGCCATGAATGGTTCTGACAAACCTTGGGATGATATGCATCATCGCTCTTATTTTCTCCCAGAGCTTGCTAGAATCGAACAAGATGACTTCATATCTACTTTGAGCGAGATAGTTGGTCATGTCGTAGTTCCACTTGATATGAACGACATTTATGCCGAATGAAACATGGTGAGTATATCACCTACCATCACAATCAATATCTCTCGTATCCCTAGAAAAATTGAAAACGTATACATCGGTGTGGATTGTTCACCAGAATAAATTTTGATCTACATCGAACTCTTCAAGGAATTCCAAGATGTATTCACTCGGTCATATGAAGAGATGCTAGGAATTGACCCTCGAATTGTCAAACATGATATTAAAACTTACCTGGATGTTAAGCCTGTTCGAAAATGTCTTATAACTGTAAATCCCAGAAATACCCCTGCTATTAAGAAAGAGGTAGAGAAACTTCTTAATGTTGGCTTTATCTACCCAATTCCCTTGACTAAATTGGTATCCAATCCCATTCCTGTGAATAAGAAACAAGGAGTCATCCGTGTATGCATGGATTTTCGTGACTTGAACAAGGCATGTCCTAAAGACAACTTCCCTACACCCTTCATTGATCAGATTCTCAACAAGTGTGTGGGAAGCAAAGTTTTTTCTTTCATGGATGAATTTTCAGGGTATAATCAAATTCAAATTAAACCCGAGGATCAACATAAGACGACATTTATTTGTCCTTGGGGTGCTTTTGCATACTGGAAGATGCCTTTCAGCCTTAAAAACGTTGAAGCAACCTTCCAATGTGATATGACCTTCGCATTTCACGATATCAAGCATATAGTCGAAGCCTATCTTGATGATCTTCTTGCTCACTCCCATAAGAGAGTGGAAAACCCTAAGCACCTTCGGCTAGTTTTTGAAAGATGTTATCATTATTGCATATGGTTGAACCCTCATAAATGCATATTTTGCATTATGTCAGAACATCTTCTAGGATTTTTAGTCTCTGAGACTGGGATCATGGTAGATTCGTTAAAGGTTGAGGCAATACTTTGATTGCCTCCCCCGCACACTATTCAACAACTTCAAGGTTTATTGGGGAAAGCTAACTTTTTACGTCGGTTTATAGTGAACTATGCCAATATTACTAAGGGTTTCATGAATCTCTTGAAGAAGGCCACCCCTTTTATCTGGAATGAGCGAGCCCAGGAATCCTTCGATGCTTTGAAGAAAGCCTTGGTATCGACACCTCTACTGAAGTCTCCTAACTACAGTAGATATTACTTGCTTTATGGTGTCGCGTTCGAAGAGATGATTGGTATGGTATTGGTTCAAGAGGATGATGAGCTCCACGAGCACTTCATTTACTATCTTAGTCCAAACTTAGTCGGTCCTGAGCTCAAATACTCTCACATTGAAAAGCTAGCTTTGGTTGTTGTCCACGCAGTCCAATGATTACAGCATTACATATTGATTTGCAAGACTATTGTGGTTGTCGATGTCAATCCATTTCAATACATCCTTACCATGTGTATCATACGGGAAAAGTACAATAAATGGATTGTCATTTTACAAGAATTTGATCTCGATTCGCTTCTATGAAATCCAAGAAATCACTAGTCTTTGCAGATTTAATATCCGACTTCCCATGATTAGACGAGGATGTTATTCATGTTGATTCTTTTGCGGATGAACACATTTTCCTTGTCTCATCGTCTAACCCCTAGTATGAAGACATTGTTATCTATCTTCAAACTTTGAATTTCCCTCAGCATCTATTGCAAGATGACCAACGACATATATGATACCAAGCTAAGAACTATCTTATCGTCGGAGCAACTTTGTATCGTCGAGGAATAGACAATATATTGGGTCATTTTTTAACTCACAAAGAATCTGAGCCTATTCTAAACAATTTCCACAGTGGGGCTTGTGGTGGTCATTTATCCAG
The DNA here is from genome assembly GCA_032191745.1 of Picea mariana. Classification (NCBI taxonomy): domain Eukaryota; kingdom Viridiplantae; phylum Streptophyta; class Pinopsida; order Pinales; family Pinaceae; genus Picea; species Picea mariana. The sequence goes on along the minus strand of JASDQU010100970.1, from coordinate 139,867 downwards.
GCTTGCGACAGCCCAAAAGATTTTGTGAGCCAGTTATTTTTGGTCGTCTATCTTTAAATATTTCGTTTAAGAGGTTAACAAGTGCCACCCCTTCGAGGTGTTTACTCAAAAAATGCGCTCTCATCCAACCCCTCTCCATCCAGTCATTACTGTCAGTCCCTTCAACAAGTGGGGGATGGACTTTGTGGATTGCAACCCAACTTCGGTTGGGGAGCATCAACACAATATCATGGTCGTAGACTACTTTACTAAGTGGTTCGAGGAAATTCCTACAGTTAAATCCGATGGGAAGATTGTCACCTTCTTCATATTCAATCAAATTATCGCCAGGTTCGGACTCCCGAGTGATATTGTCATTGATCATGGCAATCACTTTTAGAATGAAATGATGGAAAAACTAGCATCCAAATTGGGGTTTAAGCATGGTCATTCTTCCCCTTACTACCCCACAGAAAATGGACAAGTAGAGGCCGTAAACAAGTCTCTCAAGACCATTTTTCATAAAATTGTCAACCAAAGAAAATATAACTGGCATATCATGCTCTATCCCACACTTTGGGCATACCGAACCTCAGTCAAGACTGCCACTGATTTTTCTCCTTTCCAGTTAGTACACGGTGTGGAGTCAATCTTACACAAAATCCCTTCTCTTAGATTGGCAGTTGCACTCCTACCTAACACTTTTGATCTCGAACGATGCCTTATGCAGCTAGAGAGTCTCTATGAGCAGCGTCGAGACGCCTCTATGACTATTGAAGCGAATAAAAGACGTGTCAAGGTCCAATACGATAAGTTTGTCTATCCTCGGTTGTATGTTGAGGGTGATTTGGTCCTTTTATATGATAAAGCAAAGAACCACTGGGGGTAGGAAAGTTCTAACCCATGTGGCATGGTCCCTATATCGTGTGACGTGAATTAGAAAAAGGATCCTATGAATTAGAATATTATGAAGGGAACATGTTGGCTGAGCCCAGGAATGGGCTCTACTTGAAAACATATTACGCTTGAGCCCCACGCTTGGGTGTAACTCTTTGTATACTAATGTCATTTAGTGTATATATATTTTCCATTTATTTATTTTCATCTTCAGCTTGCTTATCGAGTTTTCCCTTGGTTGGAAAATGTCAATGGAGCCTTCTATCTACTTAGGATTTGCAAATAGAGCCATTTGTCATACATGGAACTTGGCTTTTGCCACTTGGGTTTTTTATTCACCCGAGGGTCTATTGGTGTCTTAAGGTGGCATATGCCTAGGGCCATCCACGAATAATGTGGTTGAATATAGCATCATTATAGAACTTTTGTGAGATGTCATTTCGCATGGTATTCTCTCTCTGGAGGTTCACTTGGATTCCCAGTTAGTAGTATGTCAGTTGAATGACAGTTACCGTGTGTGTGACCCTACATTACTCTGACTATTTCTACGGGTACGACTTTTAGAATGACACTTTGATTTTATTACTTATCATCACATACCTAGGAGTTCTAATTATGTATCTGATGCATATGCAAATTTTGTTTTAGATTGGCATCTGTCACATAACTAAAGTAAAGAAAACATTCCCATTAATGTACACATTGTAACATAAGTAGAGTTGAAGAACCATGTTTTTATATATATTTCAAAAAATATGAAGTTTATACTACAAAATTGAGGCTAACACCCTCAATACACATACACAAGCGATAATACAAAATTCATGACATATATGCCTATGGCACCGGATGACTGTCATGATATAAAAATACGGCATTTGCGAGAAGCTGAAACAGTCACACCCAAGCACGGGGCACGACTACCACCTGTCATTGCATAGTCTCTGATAGATCCTCCACCTGAACCATTGAAATCCTTTGTGTCAAACGAGACCGGTTGCCCTGCACGTTTTGAAGGACTCTCTCTGCTTCTCCTCCCACTGCCTCATCTCCCTGATGCCTCCGACGATGCTGTGGAAGCCCATCCAGTCGTCGTGGACCTACATCTTCGTCACATACGTGTCTAATTAATACTTAAATATCATCCAAAAATATTTTTGTTTTCCTATACAAAAATACAAAAAAATGAAATATTTAAAAAACTTTGACATACCTATGTCCCTGTAGGTGGTCCCTGGTGGTAATGGCATGTCAGGGTCCCCTCTGAAGTTGATCCTTGCATACGGGTATTCATCCATAGCAATGACATGTCGTCTCCACCAGTAGAAGAAGTCATCGTTGTATGGTGTGGGCACCCTACCTCCCCTCTGTCGTCTCATAACCTCGATCCATTGTGCCATGGCTGGATCATGAGGTCCACATCGAATGATCTCAACTCTAGGTCCCAAACATAAAACCCGCTCGAAGAAAATGATACACAATATGGAAGCAAACCCAAAGTTCCTCTTACCACCCTATTTTCATTCTGTCAATTGGCTCTTCATGTTAGCCAGTAGTGAGATGCACGGTGTACGACTGGTGCACCTCANGTAGTGAGGTGCACCAGTCGTACACCGTGCATCTCAAGCAGTCTACTGAGTAGAACATAAGTGACCTCAATGCCTGGTGCAATGAGGTTGATCATGTGATCCGTTTCAAAATGAGGACAACAATATTGAGGCTTAGATTGTTTATCGCTCTGATGGGGAGTTGACTCTCGACCTTCTCGATCCCTACAATGCAATGAGCGTCTATGTATTCTTCTATTTTCACAATGCTCCCAACTCCCTGGGATTTGAATTTGACCACCTCACCCTGACGTGACAACCCAATCAAGAAATAAATGTCCTCAACTTCAATCGTTAATGGTTGCCCATCAAGGTTGAATCTCTCACTCTCTAGATCTCGGTAATTCACGAAAAACTGTAGAAATCTCACTTGGGCCCTCATCCCTTTGAGAGCCAAAAACTTATACAACCTGCATCTTTTCAAGTCCATTTGGACCCCTGGATCTCTTTCCATGGCAGTATCTACCTCCTCATGTTCCCTTTCCCTCCACTCTAACACCATCCTGCGAGAGAAAAACCATTTTTTGAGTCAGCAATCACTAAAAAACAATGTTTATGAACATATATGCAGGTTGAAGCGTTCATAGTCACGTATAAGGTTGAGTATACACTGGATGTCTTTTAGACAATCATGCATAATCACACGTATATGCGACTGGATGAACGATAACCCACGTACACCTAAACTTCTAATTTGCACCATAAATAACTTTAAAAATGGAACCTAAATACAAAATCTGATCCATTGAAAAGAAAGAGGAGGGGAAGAGGAATTAACTGGTCCAGATGGTTGTCAATTCTGTCAATCATATCTCCTGCAATCACTAGTTGAAGTTCGAAGGTAATTTGGTCCAAAATCCACTATTTGGGTAAAAAATACAAATAGTATAGTAAATTTGGTTGTTGTTACTATTTATAGCAAATTTTTACCCACTTTTCATAGTTTTGGATAATATTTTCGCCTAATGGACTAATACGACAGTGGATTGAGTTGGTTTTTGTAGTTTTGTCCAAGGCTTCTTGTAGTTTTCAGCATTATGTTTCTCGTTCGTAACGTTGGTCAGGTATTTTCGCTACCCAACATATAGGATAGATATCCATTCCATCATGCACACTTGCATTGTCCTATTATTGTCACACATATGCCTTAGGTACGAACCCATTTTATAGCGACATGGAACCTTCTATATGCTATTCGAAGTATCATTATCGAATGGTAGAGACTTAACATGGGTACTCTAGTTAGATCCTCTACTTCATTCAGTGCCCATGTAGAGATTTTTTCTGTAGGACCGGGAGTCCCTTATAGCTAGTACATGACTTTGTGTTGAATCTCATTTCTCACTCATAAACATGCCGACCTATCTCTAGAGGACTCCCAAATGATTTTGATTTAAGTTATTTTTCAACTCCTCTTAAAAAAGAGAAAAGAATGTTGAGTGAACTTGTCTCTTTCACACTCGTAAATTGGATTTGAAAGGACATCTATTTGGTGCAAGTTTATCCCTTTTTCAAACCAAGTAGACTAATATTATGAAAAAGGACATTTTTTGTCATTAAGTTGTGACTGTATCTCATACCCTTGCTTGCAGTACTGAGCCTATTGTCAGTTCTCTCTTTGCGTTATAAACGGTTTGCCTCAGTAGTTTTGCATCCTCAACCAAGCAGAGCCTTGTTTATATCCTTCATAGCTTGAAACCCTATACCCAGTAGGGAACATTCCCCTGAGTTTCCATCTCCCATATGCACTTCCTTGCATTGAGCATAGGTATGTTCCACTACTGGAACTAGTTTTTTCTTACTTGTGACACTCATTTCCTCCTCTGTATCATAGCATTCATTTGACTATGAAAAATAAAAAAAAATATGGGTGGGAAGGGAGTATCATCTTATATTGGCAACAATCGTGACGCCTTTGAACAGAGCACAAATTTTTTGAGTCCACTTGTCATCATAATTTTGGTTTTAGCATGAACTTAGGAAGTTGAGATCTTTACATAGAGTTTACTCCTCCAACTGGTTACTCTTCCAGTCCCTATGGAGAGTTTGATTGATGCCTCCTGCATCTCATGGTTTCATCATTGATTCTATGCTTCCAGAGTCTTCCATATGTCTCATGCTCTTGTTCAAAGGATGTATATCAACCTGTGTCGGCCATTCCTTAGAACTCTTGACTTTGCATGTCGGCCATACCCTCAGTTTGTCTCAAAATCACATGAAGTTATAATCCTATTGTGCACCCTGGTCCTACTTTCCTCATTGGTAGGTAACCTTGAACCCAACAGTCGACATTTCATCATTGGTCATTGACTAGGTGGTTTTCCTTGTGTTTGACGGCAAGACATCTATTCACACATTGGGATTCATGCAATGTCTTGGATACCATTATCCCTATTGATGGTTTCCTCACCTTTGTCATCCATTTTCTTCATTGGATTTTATTTAGAGGATCTTTTTCGTGTACCTCTTGCACCTGGCACATGAGAAAGGCACACGGGCTCGTTGGTTTCTGAACATGTTCTTCATCTGATTTCCTCCAAATCATCAAGCTCTTGCTTTTTACCTCATTCTGAATGATGAGAGATGCCTCAATGCTCTCCTTTCAGTGGGTCTCCTTCCATCGACTTCAACTCATCTATTCTGGAGACGAGACCTAGATTCCTATGAGTACCTAGAGGCTTGCAGTCATTAGTGGCAGTTTCTCTCACCATCGACAGTTGGGAATACATCAACGTCTCCTGATCGATGGATTCTTCAAGTTTTCAAACTCGACTCCTTTATTCACACTTGTAACAATGTACTCGGTTCCTTGATACCTACTTTCATCATCAATAGGTTGTCTCACATTTGTTAACGGTATACCTCAATGACCGGTAATCAAACGAGGTCTCATTATGTTCGACCTCAACTCCTTTATTCACACAATGTAGACTTGCAACTTTGGCGGATCGTGTAGAAGACTTGAAGACATCAGTTTATAGTCGTAGATTTCATGAGTTGTTGCTACCTTTCATTGGACCAGTACCTATGTGACTTCAGTGATCATGGGAGATCAGATTGTACTCCATTATATACAGATATCTTTAGATTGATTTTGAGACTGGTTTTATTGGGCCTTGTTCGTGACTATGACATCCTTTGGCATGTAGCCACCATTGTATTTCCTATTCATGGCCATGGACAGTTGTTTGGTATATTTTCACATGGATCTACAATGTAATTCAAATGGGCAACCATGTATGCAAAGTCAGTACAGATTGTAATGAGCAACTAGTTCTTCCAGTTGGGTCCCCAGTACTCCACTTCTAGGTTTTTATAATCTATTTCGGCCATCGGAGATACTCCTCTGACCTCACACAATAGGGGGAATCTATTATAGCAAGATTTGCCTCACCTCATGCAATCTTGCATAGAGGGCCTTTTTCCATTTCCCCATGCAGACTTGAATTCCTTTTTTTGCAAATCCTAGAGATAAAAACATGATTTTTCCACACATACACCCCCTTCCTATATTACAGCATGCATATACGCAGGTTGCACCACTACATCCCGCATACATCACGATTTGTGCCCAAAATTAAAAAATGGTGTTGGGTTTCCATGTCACTTCACGAGATCAATGATCGTTGGCCTTCCATATACTGGAAAAATTCTAACTCGGCCCTTCAGTTCCACTTTAAGGATATAAATGGGCCAAAACCAATCTATGGAAAAGAAGAGAAAGAATTCAAATTTGAGAGCAAAGTTACTCCGGAGAAATTATTCACTTCACATTGAGTTTGCTTCCCTTTGTCCTTTAAGTCTGAACACATTGTTCATCCCCAAAGCTCTTCCCTTATTGATAGAGAACCTCATTGTCTCTCTTATATGATATTTCCTTTGGTGGAGGATTAAAGTGGTGGAGGGCCAGTTGGAAGGAACTTAGTTTCTCGGTTTTGAATCGTGTCGACACAGAAGTTTGTAACTCATTCACTTATGTTGATTACATCTTAATGCAAATGTTGTTTCTCATCCAATTGATATCTTGTGAATATTTGAATTGTTATTCCATGGGCGTGTTTGGTATATATATTGATGGATTATGCTATTGAATGTGCTAACATTATCTGTTATCACCATATTCTTGTGGTGCTTGGTTGTTGAGGACTATTTTCAGGTATATTGCTTTGGGTCAAGTGCTCAACGGTGGATTTCATTGAACATCTATCTTGTCTTTCTAGCATATTTATCTTGTCTTTCTAGCATATGTGTTTATATAGAATACTTTATATTAGAGTTGATTTCTACATTCATTTCCGTCTATTGTGGTTTACCCCTATCCATAGATATATTTTCCTCATAACACTTAGCATAAAGTTGATGTTCTCTTAGCACTTGAAGCACTAACTTGAGATGTTCTTCATGTTCTTCCCTACTCTTAGAGTAGATCAGGATGTCATCAATGAAAACCAATACAAATCTATTCAATAACTTACTAAATATATTATTCAATAAGAACATAAAAGTGGTTGGGGCATTAGTAATCCCAAATGGCACCACCACAAATTCATAGTGACCATATCTTGTCCTAAAGGTTTTTTTTTTTTATGTCTTCATCCTTAATTCGGACTTGATGGTATCCAGACCTCAAGTTAATCTTGGAGAAAATTGTAGCACCCCTTAATTGGTCAAATAAGTCATTGATCCTTGGAAAGGGATACTTATTCTTAATGGTCATCTTATTGAGTTGTATATAGTCTATGCGCAACCTGAGGATGCCATCCTTCTTTTTCACAAACAAGGCTGGTGATCCCCATGGGGGCACACTAGGTTGAGTGTAGCCTTTGTCCAACATCTCCTTTAGCTGTAGTTTAAGCTCAACTAGCTCTGGTCTACTCATTCTATAGGGCGTTCTATATATTGGCACCACTCCCGGTATGAGTTATATTGAAAAGTCAATAACTCTTCTTGGAGGTAGGCATGGTACCTCTTCTAGAAACACATATTTTTACTCTCTTAATACAGGAAAGTATTCTAGGCTTGGTTCATTGTCCTCAACAGATTTCAACACTTGTATTGCATACAAAGTACATCATTTTCTGCAATATTTCTTCACTTGAAGGGATGATATTTGTCTCACTGAGACATTATTTTGAATCCCTTGTATGGTTACCTTTGTCCCTCCTATGTCTTCACACTCCAAAGTTTTATTGTAACAGTCCATCTTGGTTTTATGGGAAACCAACCAGTCCATGCCAATCAACAGGGCATAAGATCCTAAAGGGAGCATTTTTATGGTGGATTGGGTGGGTAATCCATTCATAATGAATTGGCATGCAGGTATGACCTTTGTTACCTTTCTTTTGGTTCCAGTGGCTACTTGTACTAGCCATGATTTAGTATGTTTTACTTGTCGTAATTTACATTTCTCAACAGTTTGAGGGGAAACATAACTCAAATTAGAACCAAGGTCAATTAAAATGGAAACTAGTTGGTTCGAAATCATACCCTCAATATCCACCATTGAAGCTTGGTGTTCATCATGTCTATTATCCAAGGCTACATAGATTTGTGGCATGCTCCTAGCCACATCATTGACGGTGGTATCCTCTTGGATGTTGTAGACCCTCCTATTGTTATGTTGTCTATGTGGACATTCCCTCAGCAAATGTTCTTCTCCACAACCCCAACATCTCCAACATTTCACGAGTTCTCTTTTTGTGTTATCAGTCTTACTTAGGGTTTCCCCAAAGGGTTTATTACCACTCTGAGATGGAAAATTCTGCTGACGTACACTTCTAGTAGGAAGGCTCATCTTAGAGCATTTCCCATGGTTCTTAAATATTGAGGATTTAAACCCCTTCTTCTTGAATCTTGAATTACTTTTCTTCTTCCAGTCCTCATGAGGTTTTGTCTTATCCGTGTATTGCTCATAGCAATACCTTTCCTTCCAGATAGTATCTTCTAATGCCTTTGGCTCATCAAATTCAATTATGTCCTGAAAGGACTGAGACAAACCACTAAAGAATCATTGCATCTTTACCTTTTCATCCTTTATGTAGGGCACACACCTCATTAGCTCAAGGAATTTTTTGATATATTCATCTATTATGAGTTTTCCCAGCTTGATTTCATAGAACTCGTTGGTCTTTCCATCAAATTATTTCTCTAAACAATACTTCTTCTTGAATTTCTCAAATTGTTTCTATGACAAATCATTCTCATGGATTCCTTTCACATTCCTAAGGTCTTCCCACCAAATAGCGGCCTTTCCATTTAGGTTGAAAATGGTTATTCGAGCTTTTAAGTTTTCAGAGTAGTGATGGACTCTGAATTACTTCTTCAAACCAAGTAGCCAAACTTTTTCTTCTTCCCCCTTTTTAATTTCTCCATCGAATGTGAGTGGTTTGGATTTCTTAAAATCTTCAAGGTCATGGTTCTTGGAATGTTTCCTCTTCTTTCTTCTCCCTTGGGAATGTGAACTAGTCTTGCCACTAGAAGATTCCTTAGACTTTTTAGTTTCCTCACCAGAGGATTATTCCGTTGAGTGTCTCTTGGGTTTAGGTTGGGCCTTCCTTGAGGTACTCCTCCTTGTGTGTCCATTTTCAGGACCATGATTTCGTATCTTAGGTGGAATTTGAGTTTTCTTAGTATGATGTTTGTCCACGCGACTGGTTGTTGGTCCATGTTGCAACTGAATTTCTATATCTTATAGGCTTTGAAGTAGGACTGCATTAATTTCAGTTTTCTTTTCTTGTTCTTTTATCATCCTTCTTACATCTCTGTAATTCTTCCATGAGGTTTCTTACGTTTTCAGCCAAATCTGGAGGGGTTTCCACCACCCTCCTCTCATCAGACTCTTCCTCTCTATAGTGGGAGATTTCTCCCAACTCATGGTGTGTCACCATCCTTTACGATGAATTTTTCCTACTGTCCACTGACTGCTTGAGTGTTGATAAAATATTCTTTGTTAGTTAATTATATACTAGTTTAGGAATAGCACATGCAATTTATAAGGGAAGTTGACTTATTTTACTTTGAATACTAACTATTAACAGTTCAGGATTTCAAAACATATAACAATAGAAAAAAGTCTCATTACTCTCTCCAACAATGGTTTAAATGGGCCTCTTATGAAAGGGTAAGGTAGGATATTACCCTTAAAAATTCTTTAACGAGATTTGTAAGCGACTTGTTCATGACCCCAAGTAGGCCAAGTGTTGTTTCCATGCTCTGATACCAATTCGTAACATGCCCAACCCCTAAGTACTCTTTTTAATGGATGGGGCATCATAATTTTTCTCTCCTTTCACATCTCGAATCTTATTTACTGTATTTCCAACTTCTTCCACTTGCCACGAGCTTCCCAATGACTGCTTCCATGCTCACATCCGAGCTATGAATTGCAAGTTATGGCCTCCTGAAGATATTCAGTTGTTATTAGTCAAGGACCACGTGGGTCCATCTCATTCATACCTTATCCAAATTCCTACATCCACAGTGGAATTCTATCCACTGTCCAATCCAACGATGATATTCGATCCTCACTGAACACATAAGCTAGAGGGGAGTTTGGTGTTTGGCACTTTAGCATTGAATACCTCTTTTACTTTCTACGTGCAAGTCCTCCGGAGTCTTGAAATTCTGAACTCCCAAAGGATCTCAAAATGTCATCACGTGGTTCCGGCCTTCGGGCCTTTCAGCTTATCTAAGACACTGCATCCAAAACCTCCGGACTCCCAAAGGGTCCACCCTTGCATGTGTTGACATATTAAATGCAGAGATGTCGGTGGGTGGGTCCCAAGTACTCCACTCGTCGTATGGACCAAGCGATCGTGCTCCAGGGAAATGACACGTGGAAAGGGGCATAGATGACACGTGGCCCCATCAATGTGTAACACATGTCACATTCTAATGGGTATTTAAGATTTGTGAAATGTACAAATTAAGGTGACACATGGCATGTTGGATGTGGATCCACATCACTCTGGGTGACGTCAGCGTGCCACATCACTCTGGATCGACAACCTTCCAATGATCCTTAGTTTTCACGGTCAATATGAGTCCATGTAGATCCATATATATACAACCTTCGTTTCTTCGCAACTTCGATGTTTGGGGGATCCACGGTGTGGATTTCTTGTTCCTCCCAGAGTGGTTAGCATCGGGCTGACTAGGAGCTAGATCTAACGGTCAGAGGGGATCTTGAATGATCCTCATATCAAAGTCCCTCGTCACTTCGTGAGTTCAATGCTCGTAATTTCCACCCGCTTCACACTCCCTTCTTTCTGGAGTGGTCAACGTCGGACTGACCACAACATAGATCCAACGGTCAAGGAGGATTCTGAATTCCCTTGGATCTATGGCTCGCATTACTTCATGACTGATAAGTGAATTAAGGTTTAACGATGGGACTGGTCCCATGATCACGGTTAGGGAAATCGCTAGATGTCAGTCAACCTCATTGGTAACCAAATCAGCAGGTTGCCTTCAGCTGTATTCGAGGGTTGTGAAGTCATGCATCCCGAAGCTCCAAACATCTAGAGTCCCAAATCCAGATTAGCTTCGCTCCTCTTGAACTTAGCAAAGGGTTCCAAGGTCCCGGTCATATGGAATTTTATTAAGATCTAGAGGCCACACTTGTAGTTCTTAGTCAAGAATTGGTTAATCATGTGGGCATGAGCTTGTGGTCTCTTGGTCGACTGGTTTGAAGGACGCTCCTTCCATTCATAGAATTAAGTTCTAAAACAGGGAAAAGGGTATTATTCAACCTACATAGGAATCGTGAACTCTTTCCTAATTTCATTTGAAGACCCATGTCTATTGTTCCTCCTATTGCTACATGGAAACAATGAGGAACCATTCAAAAACATGGGTTCACAGAATAATCATAATAATTTCTATAATTTAATCATAAAATGTAAAGCCTAATCATAGACATGAACATTCAACCATCATTTCAATTCTAGTATACAAAAGATGAGAATACTTATCAAGAAACCAGGTTCGTGATGAAACTGTTGAGAAGGGTGTGTGTTTCCACCCAACCGTAGGCACAACCACTCCTGATCAATTTTGTCATTGGCCACCCCTAAGTTAGACCATGATGCTATGAGAGAGATTATTTCCTCTTGTTCAACAACAACCAGGGATGGAGGTTTCTCTCCTCCTCCCATGGAACTTGGCGATTGGTTTTCTTTTCACCAAGAAAGGGGGATTGCAACAAGTAATTCCTTGGTCACTCATCTTTCTGGAGCCCCATTTATGATCTTGGACCGAAAGTGATACCAGCAACTTCTTTCACATAGAGCAAGCTTGTTGTTCATTTATACTCTGAACCAAAGAGTTGCACACGCTCTTCTCCTTTGCTCTCCTCTCTTCCCACGAATTCCCCTCTTTTCTTGCCTTCCTCGACAATATTACGTGGGCCTGAATCCACAATTCATGGTCAGGTCAGGAAGTTTCTCAAATCGGTACTCTTCCCATCTCCTCATTAACTCTTGAGGAGGCTTCCCAACTACCATCCTGACAAGTAATTCATTTATGGGTCAGAGGACTGTTCTGGGTCTAAATGCTTTAAATCCAATAAGGTACAGGTCTGGAGGGGTCACTTCAACCATTGTTGTTTCCCCTCACCATATCTCTCATAACATCATGGTCTATCTTGGTAAACCCCCTCCTCAGCAGTTATACAACATTGTCCATTTTATTCAATAACATAAAATACATATATATTTACATTACCTTTTATAATAAAACATTTCATCAATTCCAATGTCTTCCCATAGTATATAGGCAAGTTATAGTTATATTTACAAGCTGGGGGAAATAGGGGTATTACAATAGAACTTTCTAAAAACATTTGGTGATGATTGCAGTAACCGCCCTAGGGGAAGAGTGTCATTTGCAAATTCTGAATGGCTTAATTCCTTGACCCCTCTTGCAATGAATAACCCCAGAAGCATGCCTATCCTTATTTCTTCTTCCAAATTTGGACTGAGAGAGTCGGCTAATAGGATATAAAGGAAGGGGAAAAGGGGGAAACCTTGTCTAAGACCTCTGCTTGCTTTGAAGAAAAGGGAAGGATGACCATTTATCAGGGTGGTTATCCAAGGAGAGCCAATGCATGCCTTGATCCAACCAATAAAAGTTTCAGATAAACCATAGGATTTTAGGACTGAGAACAGGAAGGATTCATTGACATGGTCAAAAGAGATTTCCATATCCATCTTGATTACTATACCTGGGTCTTTTCTTTTTTAATGATGGAATGAATGGCTTCTTGAAGTAGAACTATATTGTCTATAATCTATTTATTTTTTAAGAAGCCTCTCTAGTTTCCAGTGATGAGCTTGGAAAGAAAGGGTTTTAAATTATTTGTTATGGTTTTTGTGAGGATTTTGTAAGAGGAATTACAAAGGGAAATTGGGATAAAGTGAGATAAGTTAGAGGGATTTGAATCTTTGGGAATGAAGGATAAGAAGGTTGAGTTTGTGGTGCCTCCCAATTTATGTTTTGTAAAGTGTATTTCAACATTTTCTTGAGATCTCTCTTTATGGTGGCCCAAAAAGTATAATAGAATATTATTGAAAACCCATCAAGCCCAGGGGCTTTGTCTGGATCCATGTCCCACACTGCTTTCACAATTTCTTCTTCAGTTATCCCCTTGAATAACTAAATTTTATCATGTTCAAAGATGAGATTTGGGATATCGTCGAGCAATGTTTGTATGTCCTCATTTGATCCTTCATCATTTGGTTGTAGATAAAGAGATTCAAAGTGTTGAGAATTTGCTTCCTTAACTTGTTCAAAAGTGTCAAGTCATTGCCTAGAGTTTGAAAGGATGGTTGTAACTATATTTTTTTCCTCCTATTTTGAGCTTGTTTGTGGAAAAATGAAGTATTTGAATCCCCTACTTTTAACCATAAACTTCTTGACTTCAATATCCAGTGTTATTCTTCTCTTTTCAAAGAGTGATGAATTTGTTGATTAGCTTATTTTTCTTGATTCAGAATCATTTCAGTGACTTCTTCTTCTTCTAATCTTTGTTGGATACCTCACAAAATTTCGGCATTTTCAAGTCTTTCTTGATGCAGAGGGGTGAAGGAATATTTCACCCATTCTTTGAGGGATAGTTTTACTGCCTTTAGTTTTCTTTCCCATATGTAGTTGAGAGACCCAGAAAAGGGGAAGGACCATGCTTGTTGAATGAGAGGAGGGTTAGCAGGATTATCAATCCAAAGGGGGTTAAATTGGGAAGGAAGGGGGCCAAAGTTCTAAGGGTTACTGAATATCAGGGAGATAGGCTTGTGGTCAGAAGTGGTTGAAGGGAGAATGTGAGAGGATATTTCTAGGGGGGATAGGAGTAATTTTTTTTTGATAAGTGGTCTAGATGGAATGATATGTGGCAGAGGTCAGAGCGCCTATTGTTCCAAGTATATTTCCCTTTGGAGGGTTGAACATCCTGAAGATCCCAATCCGAGATGAGATCGGTTAGTTTCTTAGAGAAATGATCTCTTACTTTACTACCTCCTTTTTTTTCTCCTAAGTTAAGGTGGGTGTTGAAATCACCTCCAATTATGCAATAGGAAAGATAAATAGAATTTTTTAGAATGGAAAAAGAGTT
>JASDQU010100970.1:104923-125729 GCA_032191745.1 Picea mariana | reverse complement strand
TACCTCCTTTTTTTTCTCCTAAGTTAAGGTGGGTGTTGAAATCACCTCCAATTATGCAAGAGGAAAGATCAATAGAATTTTTTAGCATGGAAAAAGAGTTCCAGCAAGAGGATTTATCCGTGCAGGTATTGGGCATATGGAAATTGATGACTAAAATACTATTGCTAGAATCTCTGTTTTTAAGAACTGTTAGAAGCCACTGTTGGGTATTTAGAGTTACCTCAAGATTCAAATTCTACTCATCCCAGAGAGTGGCAATTCCATTGGAGGCACCTTGAGAACTTATAGTCATTCCACTACAAAATTTGAAGACTTTTTTTGTTGTTTCTAAAACAATTGACTCCTCCATTTTTGTCTCTTGGAGGAGAATTACATAGGGTTTGGCGAGGACTTTGAGATATTTTAGGGCTTCAAATTTGGATTTATTGCCAAAGCCCCTGCAATTTTAGGAGAGGAAATTCATTAATGAGGGGTGGAGGAGGCCCAGCTCTCGTAAATTGGGAGATCAAAACATTTATTTCCTCCTCTGTGGCTTGAGGTGTTCATTGAGATTTCTATGGATTGTTTCTTTCCTTGGGCCTTCTCTTTTGACATCGCTTCTTCTAGGTTTTTCCAGATGGAGTCCCCCTTCATTCATTTCTTGATTTAATTTTAATTTTGATGGAGATTCTCCAATTTCTTGCGGGTCCTCTTCTTGAATGACTTCGTGGAATATTTCCTCTTCGCCTGATTCTTCAGATATTCTTTCTAGAGTTGAAGAGGAGGAATGTGCCAAATGTTACAACACTGGACCGACAAGAGGGGATTTATTTGAATATGGTTCACCCAGAATTTCAAAGGAGTTTCGAGACAAAGAGGGGAGGATGAGGGTGGAGGGATTGGGGGCGGACTTCTTAGGAAAGATTTTTTCAGATAATGAAGGAATTTGGCGAGAGGATCCCACTTTAGGAGCGGACTCTGATGACTTAGGGGTGGAAACTACCCCTTTACCAGTATTAGTTTTCTTCTTGACCTATTTCCATCCTTCTTCTTGTTGTCAAGTGTTTGTTTCTTGTCCTTGTTTATTATTTGGGAAGTTTCTGGAAAAATGGTTGTATTCATGACAGCTCTTGCATTTAAACAGGAGTTGTTCGTAGTCCATATTTTGGATGTAGGTCCAATCGTCCAGCTTTAGTTTTATTGCTTCTGGTAGTATTTTTTCCAAATCAACCTCCACAAAAATCCTAGCACAAGAGTACATATTGGACTTGGGTTCATCTCTATCTATGAATTTTCCCAAGGTATCTCCAATACTTTTTAAAACTTCATCCCCCCAACAATGAAATGGTAAATGCGGGAGTCGCACCCAAACTGGAATGGCTGAGGGAATGTTTGTTGGCCCTTGGTCATGTATTAAGGAAGAAAGTGAATATTAAGGAAGAAAGACAAAGTACAAAGTGTGCGGAAGGCACACAAATCGAGGAGGGGTCAAAGTGGTTAGAGAAGAAGAAAAGAAGGAGTGAAGTAAAGGAAAAGTGAGTCGATAAATGAGAAGATAAAGGAAGACAAAGCAGCAAGGAAGATGAATCGTGGACAAGTCAGCAAGCATAAGAAGACACTAATAGGTGCTTTGGATCACCTCGCAAAGGAGAAGGAAGGACAGGTTGGTGAAGTCCTTAAAAGGAGGGTCATGTGGACCTAGGGTTTTGGCATCTAGGGTTTTGAACCTAGGGTTTTGAAACCTAGGATTCGGTATAAGGTTTTCTAAGAGTCATGAAATGTATAAATAAAGGTCTAGAAGAGTTGAGAGGGTTGATTATTATTGTTTTTGGTGATATCAATATTGAGAGAGAGAAGTGTTTTGTTGTAAGAGTGTTTTGTATTCTGGATCTTCAGCTGGGTGCAAAGATCAACCCTGCAGTTGGGTGCGCAGGGAGGGGAGATTAGGGATGATTTTAAGGATGGAAATTTATTTTTAAATGTAGAAACCTTGGCGAATCTTATTAATCCTTCATATTCCAACTATAAATTCCTGGTGATATTTTTGTAAAAATATTCAAATTTCTAAGGATTTTATATAGTTTATATAAAGTTTTGGCAATTTTTAAGGTAAAATAATTTTATCCTATAGAATTTGGGCGAATAATTTTTAGAATAGAGAATATTGTTTTGGGAAAAACCATGGAAAATTATCCCATGAGAGAAATTTAGCCCCTAAAATCATCCATGGGGGAGATAGATATGAAGAGAGAGAAGGATTTGCAACTAAGTGCGCAGAGAGAACTGTATGTTTTCATCTATTATATCAAGAAACATAGTTTTGTGGGCATAGCTGATCTGAAAATGATAAAGGCTTGTATTCTTCAAAATATTTGCAAGTTTTAATTCAAGTGTTCTTATGCAAAAGGATCAATTTGCAAACACAATTTTTATAGAAATTACACATTCAAGATGCAGATAATAAGTAGCAAATAACAGTGAAAAGTAAACACATAACACAACAAATGATAAAGGAGTTCACCCCTCTCTTGGGCTACATCTCCTGGTCCAACTTCCATTGGATCTTTTATATTATTTGCTCAAAGTGCTAAAATATGTGCTTTACAATGCTCAAAATGCCAAATAGATGGCTCCAATGGCTTTAGAACGTCCAAAACCCCTAACTGGGCTTTTTTGACACCTGATTTGGCCAAAAATTGAAGAAGATAGGCTTCCTGGAAGTTCCCCTTCAAACTTGTTGTCTCTGGATCGCCAAATTGCACCTCTGTGTGTCCAACCTAGCACCCGCGCTCATTTCCATGCCAAAACCTAGCACTGGGTGCATAACCGAAAAATCGCGCAAACTGTAGGACGGTTAGGGAACCTTGCCCCTAACCGCCAAACCGTTGGGCATATGGGTCATATGACCGCACCTCCACACATAAAAGGGCTAAGGCCCAAATCGAATGGTTAAGCGCCAAGTGTCGGCGCGTGGTTTTAAACCGTTGGCAATACAAAAACAAAACTCCCATGCATTTAACCATTGGTCATATGTATTAACAATACAACCGCGGGCTTGACTCTGTTTGAATTACATGCGCGCGGTGGTGGTTATATGGTAATCCACATGTGGCTGGGGGCCGAGGCTTAGTCCTGGCCCGGACCGCGCCCAACCATAATACAATGAAAATTCAAATAGAATCAAAACCATATAGTTGTAAGAACTACATGGGTGGCACGCCGGTTGGGCGGCCCTTCCCAAAGCTATACCCCTGCCTGGAGGTCGCAGGGTCGAGTCCTGTAAACTCCACAAATTTTAACCAATTCCCATGTGACACGTGGCAACCCTTGCTTGGGCCACGTGTCACCAATCCATTCACCACAAATATGCCACGTGTCGGATGCTAATTCATCCACATGTATGCCACTCAACACCTGCCACGTGTCGTACGTCCCTACCAACTCAGCTTCTGCCACGTGTCGTACGACCCTGCCAACTCAGCATCCGTACAGACTGTACAGTCAGCAAATTGTTTTTGCATGTTTGACAATTTGAACAGAATGCAATATCTCTCTCATCGGATGTCTGTTTGAACCCGTTCGAGTTGCGTTGGGTTCATGATGACAAGTTATATGCACCCGTTCGATTTGAAGCGATTCCAAGCACTTTGAATTTTGAGCAAAATTTGATCCCCTCGATCAGTAGCCCTAGGGAGAGGGTGAACCACGTAAATCTTGTTGTTATTTGTGGTTGATGTTGTGTTATTTTCTATCTGTTATGTTGTTATGCATTGTTATTGTTCCTATTTAAAGATAATGAGATATACTTTACTTTGTGAAGCTAAACATAATATGGTTAAGAATATCTAGGTTATATTGCGTTGTTATTCTGGAATCATCTTGCACTTCCTCTGGTTGTAGACACTTGTGTCCTGCAACCCCCCTATTGCAACTTTGGGTGAGACTTCATCTGCTTCGCAGGTGTTTCCAAAAGGGCTAGTAGTTAGGGTTTGTTGGTGCATTGTTAGAGTGAACCCTGGGTCTGCCCCTATGCCAACAAATGGTTTCTTTGTCGGGACTAGGATCTTCTTGAGGGAATGTCAAGGTGGTTTCCATCGAAGACAAAAATTCAAAACTGGATAGAAAAACAAGGACTTCTTCGTAGCTCAAAACAAGAACCCTGGCATTAGTACAGAAGATTGGTTGGGAAGGTACATCTTTACTGATGTGGATGAGATTTTCTTCGTTGGAGTTCATAAGGAGTTATACGAGTGGTTAACCAAATTAGCAGACACCCAGTTTGAGATCAAATCTAGACCACTTGTGGTTTGGACAGCAGTGTGGATCAAGAAAGTCAAGAGAGTTGATAATGTTATGTCTAGAGCAGTAGATCTCTGGTTTGATAGCACTATCGGAGGATACATTACTGAGTTTTCTATTGACAGAGTAGAATCATATAGTCAAGCATAAAGGTATTTCTTTAAGGGACCTAGAGGGAATTTTCTACACTTCTTGAAGTTAAATATTAAGATGTTATTGCATGAGAAGAATATCTTAAAGATACAGTAATCAGTTGGATTTTAAAGCTAATGTTCAAGAATTCAGACATCGAAAGTGACACAGAGGCTGGACACATGCACAGTGGGAGATCATTTAGAGAGGTTCCTCTTACGAACCTGCTTAAGCAGAGTTACAGAGACAAGGGATTCTATAGTGGAGAAGAAGCAGAGATAACAGACGAAGAGAATTCAGAGTCCACAAGGGTAGAGGAAGTAGAGACTGAGGAACTTTGTCGAGAAGATCCAGAAACTTTAGGGACTGCGCCTATTGTCGACGTAAGTATTCTTAATCCTCATGTTGTTTTAGCATCACTAAGTAACCAGAGTAACCAGAGTAATCAGAGCACTCAAAGTACTGTTACAAGCATTTTATTACATACTCAGTCAAGAAAACCAGGAAGATCTATGGCAAATGAAATGAGGTTACCTATTTTTAGAGGAGATGGATCTGAGGATCCTGACCAGCACTAGTTCTTATGAGAAGTTGTATGGAGCATTAAGCAAGTCACAGACGAAGTTGTTAACAGAGATCAGTTTAGTACTACCTTAAGGGATTGCGCATTAAGATGGTATATGAAGTTTGCTTCAGGATCTGTACAACCTAAGCCACTGAATGACATTAAAACTGTGTTGAGTGAAAATTTCAAGAAACCTAAGTCGAAGTCACAGTGCATTACAGAGTTGAAGGATATCAAGCAGAAGGTGAATGAACCTGTTTTGGATTTTGATCAAAGGTTTAAGACCCTGACAAGTCATTTAATTTTTCAGATCCTAGATGAACAGCATAAGGAATTTTTCATCGTTGCCCTCCTGCCATACATTAGAGTTCCTCTGATGCAACAGAAGGTTGCTTCACAGGCTGAAGCTCTAGATATTTTCATGAAACTAGAAGAAACCCCTTTGGGAGAATCTAATCCAAGTATGAGTCATATTTTGAATCAATTAACTATTTTATCTTTGTAGGTTGAAGACATGAAGAAAGATAAAGGGAAGGAGAAAAGAGAAGACATTGGTGTCTCATATGTAAATCAGAGGATCGTGACAAAGAGCATTGTCATTTATTTAATGAATACTTGGCCTCTTGAATGCCTAACCCTTTGAAGTGGGATACTTTACCATGGTGTGAGGTATGTAGAAATAGACATCGCCCTAGTGAATGTTATTATATGCAAAAATATGTCCAGACACCCACTTTATTTCACATTATGTAAATTTGTGGGGCATGATGAGACAGATTGTAGGGATTATGACCTCATGCATGAAAGGTCAAGGGATACATATAGAATTCAAGGAGAATTACAGTCAGAAGGAAATATTGTGCAGTTCAACTCCCTAGGAAGAGAAAACTTCAACCCTCACGGTGGATTCAGAGGAAGAGGATGAGGAGGAGGAATGGGTTGAGGTCGAGGTTAGATCATTTTCTATAATTTCACCCAACCAGGTCATTTGGCAAGGGATTTTCAAAACCCTTGCACTACTTACAACTAATGTAATTCATTTGACCATGTCATTGAAGACTATTGAGTATTGTTAGCTAAACTTCAGGAAAGACGAGGTGGAAACTAGCAAGTCCAACTAATATCAGTTGAACCTTGCGGTGAGGATCCCAGATTCGTTGTTATTACTAGAGGAGGCATTGTTACAGGAGAAGATAGGGTGACTCCAGGAAAGACTACACATGGATTAGGGATCAGAAGATCTTTAGATAAGACACCATTGTTTGATCCAAGGAAAGAAAAGCATATTTTTTAAGAAGTAAGAAGAGAATTTGTAGATGAACAGGCTTCTTCACCTAGGGCACAACCAAAAGTAAGGGAATTTGAAATGCCTCCAGCATTTGATCAGTCTAGGCAAAGAAAAGAGGTAAGCAAGCTTATGGACTTCATGTATACTTATATCAATTTGATTAAAGATGAAAGAGTTGTGCAGGAATTACAACACCTGATAAGACAATATGAAATTTGAAGAATAGATCGTCTGTTGAGTAGAGATGTGAATCAAGCATCTAGGAAAAGGAGGACAAGAAAGGAACTACACCTTCGTGCTTAGATTGGAGACTACAACATGGAATATGTGGTCCTCGAATTGGGATCAGAAGTAAATGTTATGACGAAGCAAACTTGGGCACTCATAGGAAAACCTAAATTGATTTACTCTCCTATCAGGCTCGGGATGGCTAATCAACAGGTGGTGATCCCCTTTGGAAGACTAGAGCATGTCCCTGTAGACATCGACGGAGTGAGGACATTTGCAGACTTCGAAGTGATCAAAATTGTTGATGATATTTGTCCCTATCCTGTGTTGTTGGGAATTGATTGGGCTTTCAACAATTTGACTGTTGTCGACCTAAAAAAGAGAAGAATGACATTTGAAGGTGATGGCCTTAGGTTCATTGCACCTCTTGATCCTGATGAAGGTCATAGATACACATTACCTATAAGAGAAGAAGATTGCACCTATGAGATAGAGAAAATCTATAAACTGGTAGCAGGACGGAAAAATTACATTAATCCTACAACAAACAGAAATCTGAGTTGGCGAAGTGAAAGTGCATGCTCATCAAATTCAGAAGAAGCATTGTAAAATTGGTAGAACATAATGTATGAAGTCTCTACACGGAGGTGTTCCAGATTGACCAAGGTAGTTCGTTGGATTGGCATAGAAGTAAGTAATCTTCCTAAATTTTATGGCTTGAACAATTTAGAGACATTTCTATTTGAATTTGAAGGAATTGTACCAGTACAATAGAGGTTTTTGGCCCTAGATTAATCCTTGAAAGTAACACCAGCTAGATGGTAGGAAACACAGAGGAAGAACATCACAGAGTAGGAACAATTTCGCACCTTGATGACAGTATGCTTTTCAGATCAAGCTGAAGGATGTGAAGTTCGATACACAGGTCAAAGTTGTCCTAAGGACCATATGCGAAGTTGTGAGGAGGCCTAGAGTAGCATTCCTAAATAACAGTGGGTACATAAGTTCATTAACACCTTAGATACTATGCCTATCAACTGGTATCTTCAAGCAGAACTGCGCTTAGCCACTACATATTGGTATGGTATGACCCATAACTTTATAGCTATGTTCCTATTTGAAATTCAGTACCCCACAGTAGATCAGGATTTACAAATTACAAGACAGAAGGTCTTTGAGGAGGCACCTAACCCCCCTCTTGACCAAGAAGAAGATGAATGGATTATGCATCTTCAGTGGTTATAGGGTTGTTATAATATTAATGATTACAAGGATGATGACCCTAGAATGTAAACATTTCAGAAACTGAAGGACAGAGAGATATAGAAGGGCTAGGGATTGAATTACCTTTTGTTGGGTAGGCTATTAAAATTAAGAAGGTTAATATTGGAACAGAGCAAGAACCTAAGTTGGAAAATGTTGGAGACTATTGGGATGATGCTACTATTAGTAAGATTACCTAACTATTGCATGAGTATCAGTATTTGTTTCCAACCAAGTTCACAGACATGAAGGGCATAAAAGTACCCATGGGAGAAATGAAGATTCCTTTGGAACAAGATGCAAGGCCTGTCAAGTAGAGACCTTACAGACTGAATCCCAAGTACAAGCAGAAAGTTAAGATTGAATTAGATAGAATGTTGGAAGCAGGGAGCATAGAATCTGTTGAGGAATCTGAATGGATCATCCCTGTGGTGGTCCAAGATAAGAAGTCAGGAGAAATCAGAATTTGTGTAGATCTAAGGAAACTGAATGATGCATGTTTACATGATCCATTTCCTACACCTTTTACTGATGAGGTCCTAGATAATGTAGGAGGATAGGAAGTCTATTCTTTCACAGATGGATTTTCAGGTTATCACCAGATCATAATTTCTAAGGAAGACAGACATAAGACCACATTTGCAACAAAATGGGGCTCTTTTTAGTACATTGTGATGCCTTTTGGTTTGAAGAATGCACCAGCCATATTTTCCAGGGTGGTGGTGGAAGCATTTAAGGATTTTTTACACAAGTGTTTGGAGGCATACTTTGATGATTGGACCATTTTTATCCTACTGAAAGATCATATTGAATGTTTGAGATTAATGTTAGATAAGTGCAGGCAATGTCAAATTGCCCTGAACCTGAAGAAGTGTATTTTCTTCTCGCCTTTTGGAGTGTTGTTAGGACACATTGTGTGTAATCAGGGGTTGTTGGTATATCCTTCCAAGATCACTATCATTGTTGATCTACCTCCTCCTACTTCAGTTAGACAGTTGTGCACTGCATTGGGACACACTGGATACTACAGAAATTTTATTAATGGCTACACATAGATAACAACACCTATGGAGAAGCTATTAAAAAAGGATAGTAAGTTTCATTGGACCGAGGAATGCCAGCAGAGATTCGACACACTAAAGAAGAAAATGGTCACTGTGCCTATCTTGGTTTTTCCAGATTGGAGTAAGGAATTCAATGTTCATGTCGATGCTTCATCCATTGCATTAGGAGCATTTTTGGCATAGCCAGGTGCAAGAGAGAGTGACCACCATATAGACTTTGCTAGCAGGAAGCTTTCTACATCTGAAATAAATTATACTACCATTGAAAGAGAAGTATTAGCTATGGTATACACGTTGCAGAAGTTTAGACACTACTTGTTAGGAGGACATTTTAAGATGTTTACTGACCATTCTGCATTGAAGTATTTAGTCAACAAGCCAATGTTGCGGGGAAGAATATGCAGATGGCTATTATTATTCCAGGAATATGATTTTGAGATTGTGGTCAAGCCAGGGAGAATGAATAAGGGACCTAACCACCTATCTAGGTTAGAACATGGAGAGGAACCTACCAATTTGGATGATACATTACCTGATGCACAGTTGTTCGCCATCATGAAAGTTGATTATCACTTTGTCGAGATAGTCCAGTTCTCGTCCATGGGGATGGCACCTCGCGAGTATACAGTTATTCAGAAGAAACAGTTGGTAGTCCGCGCTTCATATTTTCAACTTATAGCCGGATATTTATATAATATGGGACCAGATGAGATCTTGAGGAGGTGTGTTATGGAGGCAGAAAGACCATTGATTCTCGTAGAAGCACGTGAAAGCATCGGAGAAGGGCATTATACAGAGAAAGAAACAATGTAGAAGGTTCTCAGAGCTGGCATTTGGTGGCCCACTTTACATAAGGATGCTAAGGAATACTACAGAGCCTGCAATGTATTCCAAAGAGTAGGGAAGTCATCAAGAAGAGATGAGATGCCTTTAGCACCTCAGTTGACTATACAGGCATTTGAGAAATGGGCTATTGACTTTGTGGGACCTATCAACCCACCAGGAAAGTGCACAGGAGCTCGATACATTATCACTGCTACATAATATTTGACTAGATGGGCAGAAGCAAGAGCAGTTAAGGATTGTAGTGCAACTACAGCTACATGATTCATCTTTGAGGATATCATAACCAAATTTGGATGCCCGGAGATCCTTATGAGTGATAAAGGCACACACTTCATCAAAAAAACTATTGAAGCCTTGACTCAGGAGTTCGAATTTCACCACCAGAAGAGCACTCCATACCACCGATAATCGAATGGTACAATCAAAGCCTTCAATAATACCTTGGAGACAGCGTTGACTAATATTTGCAGTGTTAACAAAGATGATTGGGATTTGAGGATTCCAGTAGTGTTATGGGCTTATAGAACTACTTGCAAAAAGTTAACAACGCAGACTCCCTTTAAGTTAGTTTATGGCCAGGAAGCAGTAGTACCTATGGAATATTTGGTTCCTAGCTTAAGAATTGCAACATTTACAGGTATGGATGACACCGACATTGTTCAAGACAGGCTTGCGTAGTTGGTAGAATTAGAGGAAGACAAGTTTATTGTAGGATTTCATCAGCAGGTATAAAAAGAACGCGAAAAGGCTTGCCATGACAGGAATATCAAGAAGAAAGCATTCAAACAAGGAGATTTGGTACTTTTATATGATAGCAAGTTCATGAAGCATCCAGGAAAGTTCAAGACACATTGGCTTGGACCATTGGAGGTTGTCTATATTACAGAAGGTGGAGATGCGTAGTTGAAGACCCTTAATGGAGAATGGAAGGATAGTTTAGTGAATGGGAGCCGGTTGAAGCTGTATTGTGACAACCAGTTGTCGCACAACTCTCAGTAAAAGAAAGGAAGAAGGGTCTAGGTACCAGGTGTAGTTGAAATTGGGTACCAGACACAGAAAAAACAGTCTGCACACAATAGGGAGGGACAGAGTAGAAATCACAAGTTGCTCTGCACAGTCTGCAATCGAAGTAATACAGAAGGTTCAACCCTACAGTGACTCGAGACGAGTCACATGTGAGTTTTTGGGGCATGTTGGCCCTTGGTCATGTATTAAAGAAGAAAGAGAAGATTAAGGAAGAAAGAAAAAGTACAAAGTGCTTGGAAGGCACACAAACCGAGGAGGGGTCGAAGTGGTTAAAGAAGTAGAAAAGAAGGAGCGAAGTAAAGGAAAAGTGAATCAATAAAGGAGAAGATAAAGGAAGACAAAGCAGAAAGGAAGATGAATCATGGACATGTCAGCAAGCAGAAGAAGACACTAATAGGTGCTTTGGAGCACCTCGCAGAGGAGAAGGAAGGAGAAGTTGGAAAAGTCCTTAAAAGGCGAGTCATGTGGACCTAGGGTATTGGCATCAAGGTTTTGAACCTAGGGTTTTGACACCTAAGCTTCAGTATAAGGTTGTCTAAGAGTCATGAAATGTATAAATAAAGGTCTAGAAGAATTGAGAGGGTTGATTATTGTTGGTGGTGGTGATAGAAATATTGAGAGAGAGATGTGTTTTGTTGTAAGAGTGTTATGTATTCTGGATCTTCAGCTTGGTGCGAAGATCAACCTTGCAGTTGGGTGCGTAGGGAGGGGAGATAGAGAGGAAGAGAGAGAAGGATCTGCAGCTAAGTGCGCAGATAGAACTGTATGTTTTCATCTATTATATCAAGAAACATAGTTTTGTGGACGTAGGCCTAGGGAGAGGGTGAACCACATAAATATTGTTGTTCTTTGTGGTTGATGTTGTGCTATTTTATATTTTTTATATTGTTATGCATTGTTATTGTTCCTATTTAAAGATAATGAGATATAACTAACTTCGCGAAGCTAAACATAATATGGTTAAGAATCTCTAGTTATATTGCGTTGTTATTCTGGAATCATCTTGCACTTCCTCTAGTTGTAGACACATGTGTCTTGCAACCCCCCTACTTCTACTTCGGGTGAGACTTCATCTGCTTCGCAGGTGTTGCCAAAAGGGCTAGTAGTTAGGGTTTGTTGGTGCGTTGTTAGAGTGAACCCTGGGTCTGCCCCTGTTCCAACAATGTTGTTTTTTGGGTCAAATTCTAGGGTCCATTTGTTTAGATATAAACCTCTGGGGCCGAATAAATAAGGGTCTTTCCTAAAAATGAGATATCTATCCTATTTATACTCAAAGTAAAAAATATAGAAGCCATTACCACAGAAAAAATGATTCATGTGTCCCTGTATCAGAGGATGTCAGTTTCTCTCAATACAAAGATATATTTGATGAGGATATGGCCATAACCCCATAAATTGACCAGCAAGCACTATGGAGGCAAAGGAGAGAGATTTTCTTCAAGCATCTATGTGTGGAATAGATACTTCTAGAATTTGGTCTAGTTTCTTCACAAACTGAAGTACGCTAGGCGGGAGGGGGGTTTTTCCAGAGATCCAACTAATTTCTTGAAGGCAGCGACTTCATCTTCAAAATATGGAGGAGGATCTGGATCCAGAGAGGCCATTGAAACGGGGTCGGGACGACGCAGAAGGAGAGCTGCAACGATCTAGGGTTTCCTCATAGCTGCAACTTTTAGGCTCCAATAATCACGGTCCACTTTTGGAATTATTACATGACATTTTCTATTATAGTTTATTTATGCATTTATACTCTATATGTACAAAACGACCAATTTCCTTTTGAAACCCTTTAAGAAAGGTTATGTTTAGTAAAACTAGGAATAGTGTGTAACAACATTATGCTATAATTTAACAAAGGTTATGTTTATTAAAATTAGGAATTGTATGTAACAACATTATGTTGTAATCAAAGGTAAAATATGTTTTCAAGTGTTTTACTTATTTTGCAAAGTTATTGTTGTTTTCCAAAAATGTAAAATATGTTTTCAAGTATTTTACTTATTTTTATTACAAAGTTAATATTGTTTTCCAAAAAATTATTACAAAGTTAATATTGTTTTCTAAAAATTATATTTATAATGAATGGTTATTTTTTATTACAAAGTTAATATTGTTTTCCAAAAAATTATTACAAAGTTAATATTGTTTTCTAAAAATTATATTTATAATGAATGGTTATTTTTTATTACAAAGTTAATATTGTTTTCCAAAAAATTATATTTATAATGAATGGTTGTTTTTAAAGAATTTTTGCTTTTAGATTGAACTTCCAATGAGATCATCTCAAAAATTAACACATAATATAAGTGAAAATATAAATAATTAATATTCCTAAAACCTATAATGAGAAAAGTTTGCATTTTTATAGTATAATCAACCCTCCAATATGAGGCAAAGAAAAGGTATCAACTAAAAAGCAAGCGGTGAAATCTATTAGTCTAACTTTGTTTGGATAAGCATTGCAAGGAAACATACAACTTGAGTATGGAATTAAATTCAATGTAGAAAAAACAAATATTAAAATCCTATAAGCATGTGAAGATAAGATATAAAATCTAAACATGTGTTTCCCGATCCAGGGGAGGAGGCGTTTTTGGGTGGGAATTTGATTATTTTGAAACCTGCAACACCTTGGTGGCCTTTAATGGTGTCGGGGCTTACTTTATTGTTGGGCTCGATGATGGACTATGCTTTTAGCAAACATATGTCTTTCAGAAACTACCAAACTAGATATATTTGATGTATCTAGGGTTTCTCAGAGACATGGGGCGATTTTACCACTGGTTTTTTAGTGATGACCAACTAATTCCTACTAGTTTAGTTATAGTTATTATACTTTGGAGGAACCCTTAGGTATTTTTCATTTGTATTTTTCCACTATACTTTTCCGGTGGGGTCAGAATGGCACAAACTGGAGGTTTTGATACTGACTAAATCTCTGTCATCCCTTTTATTTCTAGATTTGACAGAGTTGTTAATAACTTTGTCCTATATTCTAAATGCATTAACTGTATTTTCTCTCGATCCCTCTTATTTTCTGGACTCGTGGCTACTTTGGTTTTCAACCCCAAGGAGATTATTGTGGGAGCTAGGTGGTGTGTTATTCTTGTATCTAGTGATCTACTATGACGTAGGATGTCGTCAGTGCACTCATGAGTGTGGATGATGAGGAGGCTTGGGAGAGGGCGAGACTCTTCGATCCACCCATCTCGCATTTAAACTCGGGACATCGCATCATCGGAAAGTTATTTCCCTCGGAATTGTTGCCTCCTTCGGAATTTATACTACCTTACCATAAGGAATTACCACCTTTTGTTAGTTATTCAGGGTATAATTCACAAGTTTATGTTGTTTGCAATGAGGTTAGAGAACTCCTATAGCGACCTGACATAGGACTAACACAGTCCACTGGAAATACTGTGGTAATTGATCCTAATTGGGTCTTCGGAGATATTTTGCAAAGAAACCGTGGCCTCCTAACCGGTCTAGAAGGAAAATGATACTGGGGGATGATCTCGGCCTGGAGGAAGCAGCTAACTTAGCGTTGAATGAAATGGTTGGGAGGTTTTCTTATCGTCAGAGGTGTATCACACCACTTTTTAGCAGGGTAAAGACTCATTGGTTTCCTATTTTGGGATATGTCCTGGAGGTTTTTTACCTCCCGCGTGGTTGGTTTGGTTTCAAATTTCACTCGTCGGAGGATGCTTCCAAGATCTTAGAGGGATTGTTCCCTTACGACGATGGGAGTATTAAGCTAAAATGTTGGAGGATCTCTTTCGACCCTGCACAGGACTACTTTCAGTATAGACACATGTGGGTACTCTTATCTGGTCTACCACTCAACTTTTGGAGTTTAAAGGCTCTAATGGCGATAGGGAATTCTATTGGTCATTTTATCGGTGTGGATGAACAAGCACTTGGTGCTCCTGACAGAAAACTAGGCAGGATATTAGTAGAGGTGGATATACACTCAAGGTTGTTGGAGACTCTAGATATTCAATGGAGAGACCAGTTGTATACACAGAGGTTGTATTATCTAGGCCTTCCCTTTCACTGCACACTTTGTTGTAGGACTAGACACTTGAGAAACACATGCCAGGGAACTATGGAAGAGGAGGAGTCAGAAAATACTCACCTCTGGAAAATTCCAAGATCTGATTCGCCAGTTGTGGATTCCATTGGTCGTGATACTTCTCTGTTTAATACGTTGGACTCTCCACCTAACTCGGATTCTGATACTCTCATGGGTAAACTCAAATCCTTTTGTCCTATTTTATATCATTCACTTACCTCTTTGGAAAAGATAGTTCTGGATGCTACTACTTTCTTGAACACTGGTCCACTTGAACCACACTGCATACCTGAGCCGACCTCTAAGACTGACTCACTGGGCCTAGAGGTTTGTGCGCCTAGTCACTCAATGTCTAAGACTCTGGAGGATCAACCTTGAGTTACCCTTTCTCAGGAAGAGTCTAGGATTACTTTTCCCAGCACTACTAGTAACTTACTTGGGACGGGATCCCTCACTCCCGGTTCTACTGTCCACTCGAAGGATTTTTCCTTAGAGACTGAGGAGGAGGTTAAGGAAACATATTTACTCTCGAGATTTAGAGAGGATGAACCGGGTGATAGTACTCTAGCCAAGACTCTGGATATATTGATGCCTCTACTCCATGAGGTGGGGGACCCCATTCCACTCATTACTTTTCAAGGAAATTCAATTATTTCTCCTTCGTTTCCTACTGAACTATCCTGCCAACCAGGGAAAGGTAGTGGGGGGGTTGGGTCTAGCTATGCGTGGTATAGAGGTTTTGGTTTTGAGACTTATCCTATAAATATGAGAAGTGCTTGCAAGAAATCCACTATCCCTATTGTTACACTTGATTCCACTACTTCATCTAGTTACGACATTGGGGCGCTTAGAGGATTAAAAGCCCTTGCACGAGATAAAATATGATACTTCTCTCACTAAACATTAGAGGGGTGGGAGGATCCCTGAAATACAAGAGACACTTTTCATTGAGGACAAGGCTCGCCAGTTTATGAAAAAATTTGTTCCTAGCTAGTATTTGTGTGTTGTTAGTTCGGTGGGTAACTCGGGTGGACTCATGGTGACTTGCGACCCCAACAAGTTCATTATGGACCCTACACTTTGTGGTGGGGGTATTTTAATTATAGGAATCACCTTAGAAAATCACATAGTTGTTAATTTAATTAATGTTTATGGTCCTTGTAGTGAGAGACTTCTATTTTGGGATCATCTGGCGGAAAAAGGATTGTTGGCTGCTAAAAACTTGATACTTGCAAGAGATTTGAATTTTACTACAGGTGCAGATGAAGTATGGGGTTTAGTGGCACAACTTGATAAACATGCCAACTATTTTAAATATATGATCAAGGATCAATTGCTAGCTGACTTGGTCCCAGATGTATTGGTACTTACGTGGAGGAATGGCAGAGTCGGGGGTGCAGGCATCGCTAAAAGGTTGGATCTCATTGTAGTTGTGGAAATCTTATCGATTGATGAGGGAAGGTACTGGTCTTGGGTTGAGCTCCCTTTCATATATGATCATGCACCAGTGATAGCACAATTTGATTTAACACGGGTACAGGTGGCCTATCCGTTTAAGTTAAATCCAACTTGGATGGTGGAGACTAAATTTTCTACGATTGTGAAAGAAGTTTGGAAGGATTATGTATTCCTGGAGGAATTGGATATTCAACACAGATTTGTTTAGAAATTAAAGACACTTAAGGCCCGAATAAAAGCTTGGGTGAGGCATAGACGGCATGAAAAGCTACAAAAGTTGGAAACTCTAGAGGAAGACATAATACTGGGATATTTCGGTCTGTCAAGAGATGGGTTGGACATCTCTTCAGATTTACATTTGAAAGCATTAGAAACTGAGCGAAATGGTATACTTAAAAATGAAGAGGAATATTGGCAACAAAAGAGTCGTTCTATATGGCTAAAGTGTGGTGATCATAATACTAAATGTTTTCATAAGTTTACAGTGCCAGAATAAATTAGAACCATATATGGGAGATAGATGATGATATTGGTCAGACCATTAGAGGTCAGGAGGAAATCAAAAGAGAGGCTTCTAGATATATCAAACAGTTTTATGTTGCAGATATTGCTAGGGCACCAGTGGAACAAGTTAACTTAGTCAGACTTTTTCAACGTTTTGTGACCATGGAAGATAATGTACACTTATATAGACCTATCACTAAGCAGGAGATTTGAGATATCTTAGGTCTATTTTCCAATGACAAAAGTCTAGGCCCGAACTGTTGGACTATTGAGTTTTTTACTCTATTTTTCGATGTGGTTGGTGATGATTTGTTAGATCTTGCCGAAGATTCCAGAATCAGAGGTAAGATTCAAAGATCTCTAAATTCGACCTTCCTGGAGTTGATTCCTAAGGAGAAATATCCTCAGACCTTCGGGTATTTTATACCCATTGCGCTTTGTAATCTATGTTATAAATTGATTTCTAAGGTGATCGCAAATAGAATAAAATGGCCTATTCTCTCAAGGTAATTTTCAGTTGAATAATTGGGATTCTTGAAGGGTAGACAGATCCTGGACGCCATAGGGACAATGCATACACAACATCAAATAAAAAAAATAAAAAGCCATGTTATTAAAACTAGATTTGAAAAAGGCATATGATTGTGTAAGTTGGGATTTTCTATGTTTATTTCTTGTACAAACTTATTTTAGTGTTACTTATATATCGTGGATCATGAGTTGTGTGATCAGTGCATCATTTGCGGTGTTGATAAATGGTGAGACATCTGCATTTTTCAACAGTGAACGTCGCCTTCGGAAAGGATGTCCAATCTCTCCATTGTTGTTTATCCTTATTATGGAAAGTCTTATCATCTTACTAAAACAGGGACAAGAGGCGGGGAATCTGACAGGGGTAAAGGTTTCTAGAGTCGTAAGAATTTTACACCTTATATTTGTCGATGATGTGATTATCATGACAAAGGCAATAGCTGAAGAATGATTATTGATAAAGGACATCCTGGAAAAATTATGTAGGGCCTCGGGTTTAAAATTCAACCATAATAAATCCACGTTCCATCTTGTGGGGATCCAAGATGAAGACTTGGCGAGATTTAAGGAGATATTTTCTTACAATTTTATGGAGTTGGATTTGGGCTTTAAGTACTTGGGGTATTTCATTAAAGTCGAAAAAACCTAATTTGAATATTGGAGATGGCTTCTCATAAAGTTTGAAAAATGGATAAAGCATTGGCTTCTCTAGGAGGTCGGTGCATATTAGCACAGGCGGTTTTGGAAACTCAATCGATTTTATGGATGGCACTCGCAGTGGTTCCTGTTGATGTTCTCACAAAGATCTGTAAATTGATCTTTGATTTTCTTTGGACTGGGGATCGTAAAGAACATGGTATCCATCTATGCAGATGGGAGATACTTGAAAAAATGAAACGTTTGGGAGGTTGGGGACTCAGGAACCTCTTCATTTTCAACCGCGCTTTAGTAGCAAACTCACTGTGGTGAATCCTGATGGAGGAATGGATCTGGCACCAGGTGATTAAAGACAAATATCTCCCACACACTTATGTGGATACTTGGCTTAGATCAACTCTGGTAATACAACCTTCGGCTTCTCATATCTGGAAAAATATAATGAAATCGTTGCCCCTCATCACCCATTGGCTGAGTTGGAAGACTGGAAATGGATTCTCTGTACTTATTGGTTTGGATAAAATTCTAGGCATTGGAAACGTATATTTATTATCCCAGGATATTTTAATGGTTTTAAAAAATCTAAATATATGTTATCTATACCAAGCGAAGGCACAGTCATCCTGGGGCTATATCATCGATCAATGGAGATCAAGTGCGGACTTGGGACTCACGGGTAATGTGGCTACGAAATGGAAAACATTTATAAAGGCTCTTATCAGCTCGGGCGTCCAGCTGCAGTCTGGAGAAGATATTTTAATGTGGAATGGTGGTGACCAGTCGGGACTACTCTCGCTCAAAAATGTTTATAATGCTATGGCATTTAAATCCTAGCCACAACAAATTTCTATATGGCGAAGACAGTTATGTACCTAGGACTTAACATATAAAATTAAACTGTTCATTTGGTTATCTTTAGAACATAAATTCCTTACTTGGAATTCTTTACAAAAAAGAGGTTGGGTTGGTCTGAGCATCTGTTCACTCTGCTACAAGGATGAGAATACCATATCTCACCTATTCATAAACTTTCCTTTTACTATAAAACTATTGAAAAACTTACATATTGCATATAATCTTGTCACTAATTGGGGAGGCAATTCTTTAAAGAAATGTTTTGAAAATTGGTTGAAGCTGTAAAAAGTATACAATACCTTACTAATAATTGTATGTTGGTACTTGTGGATGGAAAGAAATAGATGTATCTTTGATAGTTTCTCCCCCTCATTATAGTGCACAGCAGGATTAAGAAAACTCCAGACATTACTATAAATTTTGTTTGTTGGTTTGATGGTGTTGTGCAGAAAAACGATATACTTTGTGGGGCAGGGGGAATATTAAAGACTACAGGAAGTAAAATCTACAGATGGAATTTAAAATGTGGGCAGGGCACAAACACCAGGGTGTAACTTCTTGGGGTATGGTCATCTTTATCCTTAGCACATCGGTTAAACATTGTACACCTACATGTCCTGTGGGATTCAAAGATTGTAATAGATTGGTTAAATTTCAAATGCAATTTACAAGTAACCTCTCTTATGGGTTGGATGATAAAGATTAGGAAACTCATTCCCCTCTTCATCGACATCAAGTTTGATCATATATACAGGGAAGAGAATATGGAGGTTGATGCTCTATCAAAGCATGCATTACTGGCACCAGAAGGAAGGATCCACTATAGCAAATGGCAGGATGGCCATGAGGGCCTCCCACTTACTTTACGACTCTATCCATGATCGACATAGTAGACTGGACCGACTTCTTCATGCATTCAACGGTCTAATTCTTAAATATGTGTTTTTTTCCACTAGTCAATTCGGATAACTATGTAATCTCTTTTTGGATAGTTTGTTGAGGAGGGCAATAGACTAGTTGTATACTTTTGTAACTTTTGGGTAGGCTGTAATTCTACGTGTTATATTATATTTTGGACTTGGTGATAATTTGATGATCACAGCTCTCATATTTTGGAGGATGGCTAATAAACTATGTATATGTACAATGAGAACAACATATATCAATATATTGAAAAATTTTCTGCTGAAAATATATATATATATAATCTAAAACTTGTTTAATGAAAATATTAAATAATAAATGCTTGAAATTAAATAATAAATATTTAAAATCTCATATTAGATATCTCTCACAAAATTATCATTATAAAAAAACAAATTCAAATATATGATTTTCTTTTTTTTAAAACAACATTATTTAAGAATTTAAATTTGGACTTTCCACCTTTTATTTTATTTTTCCAATTTTAATAGATATATAAAAAACATTAAAAATATTTATATATAAATAATCCATCTCAAATGAACATACTCAAATTTTCTAAGAATACAATTCATTAATATTTTTTAACATTTAAATTACTTATCAATTCATTAATATTCTTTATGGTGACCTCCTTCAAAAAGAAATAGTGGTAGAAAAAGTGACTCATGATATCTAGGCGACTAATATGGAGTTAAAAATGAATAAATCAAAGTCCTTGGATAGTTTCTATCATGATTTTATGGATTTGAAAATCCAAATTCTTACTACATAGGTGTTAATAAAGAAATCCATTAATTATGTATCCTCTCAAGGAAGACTAAAAAATAACTTCGGAAATATGAAGAAAAAAAAGGCTCTTGGGATATTAGTCGATCCAATTCGCAATCCATTACAAATTGCCTCTAGTAGTGCCTTTGGAGGATAGTAGTGCCTTCGGAGGACATTCATGTACTAACTTTTCAAATTTATATGTAAGAACTTCTCACATTTTCATATAATTGACAATTGATTTAATGATATGTTTGTTTGACCTAGTTTCATTTTCATGTGAATTTATAGGCATGTATAGGTGGAAATTTTATATTTGATCTCCAATCTATTATATATGGTTG
>JASDQU010100970.1:81324-104196 GCA_032191745.1 Picea mariana | reverse complement strand
AGGTTGTATCCCTTCATTTGTTGGATAATAACAAAGGAAGGACCTGGCAATTTCTCTGGTGGACGTAGCCCACACTGGGTGAACCACGTAAATCTGTGTCTCTCTTGTATTGTGTGTCTTCTGTGTTTTTGTTTCTGCATTTGTTTTATTTTATTGCTCCGCGGTCCTGTTTTTCTAACATATATTTGGTGTGTGATGCCAGGATGGTTGCGCGCACAATAGTGTTGCATGATTAGTACACTAGTGCGTAGTTGTTTGAGCTACTTATGCTACTTAAAGTTGTGAATAAAGAAGAAATTTAGCATGGCACACCTCAACTTGAGATTGAGCACATTACTTCAAGTAATAATGCAAAGACTTGTGATTAGAATAGAATCTACGCAATGGATTTTTGGAGCAGCATTGTTCAGTAGTATGTTGTGTAATGTTGCAGTTTGGTATTAGAGTATATTTTGGGATAAGTGTGTGGCGTATCCCAACCTAGAAGGTTGGGGACGTTACAGATTGGTATTAGAGATATAACTAAGGAGGAGTTGTAGTAGCGAGACCCATTCTGAGTGGTTGGGTACATTACAGATTGGTATCAGAGCCATTTGTTCAACACTAGATTTGTATGGGCCAGAGGCCAACAAAAAGCATCAGAGCTCTAGTTTCAACATTGAGCCTACATGAGTTGAGTTCTATTTAAGGAGACAATTTGCATTGGTAAGTGGCCAAATTTGGAATTTTAGAGTGGCGATGGTGCGCATTAAATAATAATGCACAGATGTGTGTGCTAGATATATGATATTGCAGGGTGCGAGACTGGAAATGCGCAGTAAACAATGGTGCATGGGCATGCGCACTAAAATTTGGGGCTACACGGAACAAATTTGTGGTGCATGTGCATTATTGATACGCGATGTACATGTTAAAATTTTACATTGTGCATTGGTGTGTGTTGAATACCGATGCACGCATGGGCTTTGAAAGAAATGATTTTCACAAGATGGTGTAGAGTTTTCATGAATTTGTTTCATGAATTCATCTAACAAATATTGTTGCCTGCACATTTTGTAGAATTATCAATGATTAGAGCGGGACAGAATTAGTCAGAAGGTCAAAAGCATGGAAGTTGCATGGAGGACTTATAGTCGTGATGATAAATTCAGGGATTTGTATGTCGGTTTGGGTGATGAGAGCACAAAATCCGAGGAGTGCATAAAATTGGTAGAAACCATAAAGGAATTGCAAAAATATGTCCAAAGTTATAAGGTTGATAATGAAAGGCTTATGAAAGACAAGGAGCAACAAGATGAATTCAATGTCAAATTGATGCAAACATTGGACAAAATAGAAAAGAAAATGGATAAGAAGACAAAGTCAAGTAGATCAAGAAGTCATAGGTCTCATGATGAGAAAATAAGAGAAGAAAGAAGTGTTGGTAGTCATTGACCTCACTTGACAAAGCATTCTGTTAGGAAAGCGTGTACTAGCTCAAGTCCATATCTTGTCAGAAAGCATAAGAGAAGGATAGGGTGGATGAGATACAAGGAGAAATGAATAAGATCAAGCCTCCTACCTTTGAAAGGGAGCACAAGAAGGATGAAGATGTCGAGACCTGGTTTCTAGGTATGAGGAAGTACTTCTAGCTACATAATTATTCTGCACAGGAAGAAGGGAGAATTTCCATCTATTAGCTAAAAGGTTCAAGGAAACAATGTGGTGGGATCAGTATGTGCAGGTGCAACACATTGATGAAAAGAAAATTACTTTGAGGGAGTTTAAGAGGTGTTTCAAAAAGAAATACTTAACCAAGAGATATTATGATAAGAAAATGAAGGAGTTATTTGAACTCAACATTGGGAGTATGATGATAGATGAGTATGAAAGAATATTCTTAGAGCTTCTAAAATATGTCACATTCATCAAGGATGAGCAAGTTAAGATTCAGATGTACCTAAGTGGGTTTCTTTCATTTATTAGTGACAATATACAATATGATGACCCAAATACATTGGAGGAAACCATAAGGCACGCTAGATGTATTAATGACCAACAAAGGGACCAAAAGGCTTGGGAAGACAAGATGAAAAGAAAGGTGGATCAGAGGAAGAAAGGGGGTAAGCCACCATTTTTCATAAATATTTCACAAGGACACCAACTCCCAAGGACTCCAGAATGATGGAGATAGTGGAACAAAATCCAAGGCAACAACCTATTCAATGTTTCGATTGTGGCGGGGATCATATGCGCATAGATTTTCCTCAAAGAGGTGATAAAGAGAGGACTATGTACAATGCACAACAATCTGCGACAGTTGAGGACATGAGCATAAATGTTCCAAGGATTTATGCATCCCTAGATAAAAAGCAAGATGAGTTTCAGTCGCACATGATTAATGACCAACCTGTTGCTATTTTAATTGATTCGTGATCTAGTCATAGTTATCTAGATCCTAATATGGTGGAAAGGTTCCAATTGCCAAGAAGAAAGCTTGGAAAACCTTGGTTGGTGCATTTAGCTATAGGAGAAAAAAGGAAAATTAGTGAGATGGTTAAGGCATGTTCAATGGAGATGAACAGACTATGTACAAAGGATTATTTTAATATTATACTTTTGGGCTTGTATGACTACCTCATTGGTATGGATTGGTTGGACGAGCACCATGTTGTCCTGGATTGTTACAATAAGGTATTTAATTGCTTGGATGAGGAAGGAAACCTAAGAATAGTTCAAGGAATTCCAAGAGTTGTCTCTATCATAGAAGTTTCAGCCTTGCAATTGAAGAAAAGATACATGAAAGGATGTCAAGTATTTGCAGTGCACATGGAAGAGGCACCTAAGGATAAAGTTACAAATGTTGAAGACTGTGTAGTACTAAAATAATTTGAGGATGTCTTTAAAGAGATATAGGGGTTTCCACCAAAAACAGATATAGATTTCTCTATAAACTTGATGCCTTGAGCAACACCTGTATCCAAGACTCTTTATAGGATGAGTACGCTAGAGTTGAAGGAGTTGCATATGCAACTTGAATATCTTCTGAAGAAGGGGTATATATGCCTAAGTGTGTCGCCTTGGGGTTCCCTAGTATTGTTCATGAAGAATAAAGATGGTACTTTGAGACTCTGCATTGACTTCAAGCAGTTGAAAAAAGTAACAATAAAGAACAAGTATCCTTTTTCAAGGATAGATGACCTGTTTGATCAGTTGTGGGGTGCACAAATATTTTCAAACATTGATATTAGATCTGGATATCACCAAGTGAGAATTAAGGAAGAGGACATCAACAAGACTTCCTTCAGAACAAGGTACAGACATTATAGTTCACAGCGGTGCCTTTCAGATTGTCAAATGCACTAGTTGTCTTCATGTGTCTGATGAATGGAGTTTTCAGAGAATATTTAGATCAATTTGTCAATGTATTTCTTGGTGACATACTTATTTACTCTAAGTCTGAACAGGAGCATGAACAACACTGGAAGATGGTGTTGAAGGTATTGAGGGAGCATCAAATTTATGCAAAGTTGAGAAAGTGCTTATTTTACCAGAGGCAGATTCATTATTTGGTTCATATTATTTCCAAGGAAGGAACAGTTGTGGATCCATAAAAAATAAAACTCATTGAAGAGTGGCCATCACCAAGAAATTTCGCATAGGTAAGGTCCTTTATGGGACTTGTGGGTTATTATAGAAGGTTTATTGAATACTTCTCAAATATTGTGCATCCAATTACATCCTTGCAAAAGAAAGGTGTGTGATTTGAATGGACACTAGATTGTGCAAGAAGTTTTTAGCATTTGAAGAGTTTTTTGACAAGTGCACCAATTTTGAGAAATGTTGATTCAGATGCATACTTCGCTTTATGCATGGATGCATGCAAGGAAGGAATTGATGGAGTCTTGAGTTAGAATGAGCATGTGACATGTTACGAATCAAGAAAGTTAAAAGAGAATGAAAGACTCTATGCTACTCGTGACTTAGAGTTGGTGGCCATAGTGCATGCCCTGAATATGTGGCGACATTATCTCATGGGTAAAATATTTGAGCTAAGGACAGACAATGGTGGTCTGAAGTATCTATTTGGACAACCAAGTTTAAACGCCAGACAAAGTAGGTGGTTAGAGTTCCTCATTGAGTATGAATTTGATATAAATCATATCATAGGAAAGGAGAACAAGGTGGTTGACGGACTCAGCAAGATGGTGCATGAGATGCATGCTACAACTATTAGCATGTACCAGTCAGATTCGTGCGACAAAATTTTAGAGGTTTCCAAATCAGATCAGTGTTATATGGACATAAAGGCGACTTTACAACAAGGTATGTTGTAGTAGAATTTTGAAGGTTATGAGCTAAGAGACGATGGAATCCTCATGTATAGGCACAGAGTCTATGTGCCAAATGATCAAGAGTTGAAAATTCTGTTATTTTTGGAGATGCATAAAGTTTCGTATGCTAAAAATCCAGGCTACCGAAAGACAACTGTCATAGTAAAAAATAAATACTATTGGCCAAGTATGAAAAAGGAGGTTGCTAATTTTATTGCTAGATGCCTTGAATGTCAAAAGGTCAAAGCTGAGCACAAACATCCAACTGGTTTTCTACAGCCTTTTCCCATTCGTAAGTGGAAGTGGGAAGTTGTGACCATGGATTTTGTTACCAAGTTTCCTACGACTACTAAGCAACATGATTTTATTATGGTGGTAGTAGATAAGCTTACTAAAGCTTCCCATTTTATTCTAGTAAATTCAACGCACAAGGTAGCCAACATTGTTGAGATATACATGCGAGAAATTGCTAAGTTGCATGGTGTACCTAAGACAATTGTGTCTGACAGAGATTCTGAGTTCACCTCAAACTTTTGGAAAGGCCTATTCAAAGGATTTGGAACAAATATGAACCTTAGCACAACATATCACCCTAAGATAGATGGTCAAGCAGAAAGAATAAATCAGGCGATTGAAGATATGCTTAGGATGTATGTGATGGATAAACCATCAAAATGGGAAGACTACCTTCACTTATTAGAGTTTTCTTACAACAATGGATATCAAGCATCTTTAAAGATGAGTCCATTTGAAGCACGATATGGTAGAAAGTGCAACACGCATGTGGGTTGGGACAACCCAGTAGACCGCATAGTACTTGGGCCAGACCGACTCAAGGAAATGGAAGAGAAGATGGTAAAGATAAGAAAGAATTTAAAGGTTGCTCGAGACATGAAGAAAAGCTATGCAGATAAAGGCAGAACCCACATAATATTTAAAGTGGACGACCATGTTTTTTTGAAAGTTAAAGCTAGACATAGTTCCTTGAAGTTGGGAAAGTGTTCTAAGTTCGCAGCATGTTATTATGGGCCATTTGAAATCCTAGAGAGGATTGGTCATGTCACATATATGCTTTCATTTCATGCATCCTTGTGTATTCATAATGTTTTCCATGTGTCATTACTTAAAAAGTATGTACATGATGCTAATCATATTATTGATTGGAATATGATTCAGGTGGAGCCAGAAGGCGATTTCGAGTGCAGTCGGTTTTCATATTGGGTCAAAAAATCAAACAGCTTCAAAATTGGTTCATGGAGCTAGTAAATGTCCAATGGACCTGATACAGTCCTGAGGATGCAACTTGGGAGCACAAGGATGCTATGTGTTATCCCTTGGTCATGTATTAAGGAAGAAAGCAAAGATTAAAGAAGAAGAAAGACAAGGTATGAAGACTGTGGAAGGCACACAAACCAAAGAGGGGGCAAAGTGGTTAAAGAAGCAAAAAAGAAGGAGCAAAGTAAAGGAAAGCAAGTCGTTGGAAGAGAAGATATAGTAAGATAAAGCAGCAAGGAAAATGAATCGTGGACAAGTTAGCAAGCGGAAGGAGATACTAATAGGTGCTTTGGAGCACCTCGCGGAGAAGAAGGAAGAACAGATTGGTGAAGTCCTCAAAATGTGGGCTATGTGGACCTAGGGTTTTGGTACCTAGGGTTTTTGTACCTAGGGTTTTGGACCTAGGGTTTTGGCACCTAGGCTTCGATCTAGGATTGTCTAAGAGTCATGGAATGTATAAAAATAGGTCTAGAAGAGTGGAGAGGCATTGGTGATAGAAATATTGAGATATATAAGTGTTTTTGTTGTAGAGCATTCTTGTATTCTAGATCTTCAGCTGAGTGCAAAGATCGATCCTGCAGCTAGGTGCGCAAGGGTGGGAGATAAAGAGGAGGGATAGAGAAGGACCTACAGCTAAGTGCACATATAGAACTGTATGTTTTCATCTATTATATAAAGAAACACAGTTTTGTGGACGTAGCCCTAGGGAGAGGGTGAACCACGTAAATCTTGTTGTTCTTTGTGGTTGATGTTGTGTTATTTGTTATCTGTTATATTGTTATTGCATGGTTTTTTTCACCATTAAAGATAGGAGACCTAAACTAACTCCGTGAAGCTAAGTATAAGATTGTTAAAGAATCTCTAGGTTATATTGTGTTGTTGTTCTGGAATCATTTTGCATTTCCCTTGGTTGTAGATACCCATGTCCTGCAACCCCCCTTATTGCTACTTTGGGTGACACTTCATCTACTTCGCAGGTGTTTCCAAAAGGGCCAGTAGTTAGGGTTTGTTGGTGTGCTATTAGAGTTGAACCCCGGGTCTGCCCCTGTGCCAACAAATGGTTCTGTTGTCAGGACTAGGATATTCTTGAGGGAATGTCAAGGTGTCTTCCATCGAAGACAAAGATTTAGAAGTGGATATAATAACAAGAAAGGGACTTCATCAAAGCTCAGAACAAGAACCCTGGCATTAGTACAAAAGACTGGTTGGGAAGGTACATATTTACTAATGTACACGAGATTTTCTTTGCAAGAGTTCACAAGGAGTTGTATGAGTGTCTAGCCAGACTAACAAACACTTAGTTTGAGATCAGATCTATACCACCTGTGGTTTGGACAATGATGTTGATTAAGAAAGTCAAGAGAGTCGATAACATTGTGTCTAGAGCAGTGGATCTCTGGTTTGATAACACTATTGGAGGGTACATTACTGAGTTTGCTATTGGTAGAGTAGAGTCATA
Source organism: Picea mariana (assembly GCA_032191745.1). Classification (NCBI taxonomy): domain Eukaryota; kingdom Viridiplantae; phylum Streptophyta; class Pinopsida; order Pinales; family Pinaceae; genus Picea; species Picea mariana. Next base: position 97,149 of record JASDQU010100970.1, on the reverse strand, counting down.
TATTCAAGCAGAGAGGTATTTCTTTAAGGGACCTAGAGGAAAGTTTCTACACTTTTTGAAGCTAAAGATTACGATGTTATTGCATGAGAAGAATATCTTAAAGATACAGTAATCATTTGGATTTTAAAGCTAATGTTCAAGAATTTAGACAGCGACAGCGACGCAGAGGTTGGATACACGCGCAGTGCGAGATCACTCAGAAAGGTTCCTCTTGCGAACCTGTTTAAGCAGGGTTAAGGACCATTGGCACAAGACAAAGATTTCTACAGTGGAGAAGAAGCAGGGATATCAGACGAAGAGTATTCAGAGTTTGCAAGGGCAGAGGAAGTAGAGACTGAGGAACTTCATCGAGAAGAACTAGCAACTTTAGGGACTATGCCTACCGTCGAAGTAAGTATTATTACTCCTCTTGTTGTTTTAGCAGCATTAATTAACCAGAGTAATCAGAGCACTCAAAGTACTATTACAAGTAGTTTAGTACATACTTAATCAAGAAACCAAGGAAAATCAACGGTAGATGAAATGAGGTTACCCATTTTTAGAGGAGATGGATCTGAGGATCCTGATCAGCACTGGTTCTTATGCGAAGCTATGTGGAGCATTAAGCAAGTCACCGATGAAGCTGTTAAGAGAGATCAGTTTAGTACTACCTTGAGGGATCATGCATTGAGCTGGTATATGAAGTTTGTTTCAGGATCTATACAACCTAAGCCAATGTATGACATTAAGACTGCATTGAGCGCAGAGTTCAAGAAGCCTAAGTCGGAGTCACGGTGCATTACAGAGTTGAAGGAAATCAAGCAGAAGGTGACTGAACCTATTTGGGAATTTTATCAGAGGTTTAAGACCTTGACAATCCATTTAAGTTTTCATATTCCAGACGAACAACACAAGGAATGGTTCATCGCTTCCCTACTGCCACATATTAGAGTTCCTCTGATGCAACAAAAGGTCACTTCATAGGCTGAAGCATTAGAGACTGCTATGAAACTAGAAGCAACCCCTGTAGGAGAATCTAGCCCAGGTATGAGTCAGATTTTGAATCAATTAACTAGTTTATCTTTACAGGTTGAAGACATGAAGAAAGACAAAGGAAAGGAGAAAAGAGAAGACATCTAGTGTATCAGATGTAAATCATAGGGCCATGACAAAGAGAATTGTCCCTTATTTGATGAATACTTGGCCTCTGGATCCCCTAACCCTTTGAAGTAGGCTACTATACCATGGTGTGAGGTTTGTAGAACCAGACATCACCCTAGTGAATGCTACTATATGTAGAAATATGTCCAGACACCCACCAACCATTATTGTACATTTTGCAAATCTGTGGGGCATGATGAGAAGGATTATAGGGCTTATGACCTCATGCATGAAAGATCAAGGAATACATATAGAAATCAAAGAGAGTTACAACAAGAACGGAATGTTGCGCAGTTCAACTCCCATGAAGACAAAACTTCAACCCTCGTGGTGGGTTCAGAGGAAGAGGACGAGGAGGAGGTATGGATCGAGGTTGAGGTCAGAATATTTGCTATAACTGTGACCAACCATGTCATTTGGCAAGGGATTTTCATAACCCTTGCACGACTTGAAACTACTATAATTCATTTGATCATGTCATCAAAGATTGTTTAGTATTGTTAAATAAACTTCAGGAAAGACAAGGAGGAAACCAGCAAGTCCAACTAATTTCTGGTGAACCTCGTAGTGAAGAACCTAGAGTTGTTGTCATTACTAGAGGAGGCATTGTTATAGAAGAATATAGGGTGACCTCGGGAAAGACTACAGATGGATCAGGGATTAGAAGAGCTACAGAGAAGGCGCAATTGTTTGATCTGAGGAGAGAAAATCATACTTTTGAAGAAGCAAGGAGAGAATTTTCACGAGAACATGATTCTTCATCTAGGGAACAACCCAAATTAAAGGAATGTGAAATGCCTCCAACATTTTATCAGTCTTTCCCACTTAGGCAAGGGAAAGAGGTAAGAAAATTGGTGGACTTCTTGTATACTTGTATTAATTTGATTAAAGATGAAAGAGTTGTGCAGGAACTACAACACCTAATAAGACAGTATGAAATTGGAATAATAAATCCTCTGATGAGTAGAGATGTGAATCAAGTATCTAGGAAAAGGAGGACAAGAAAAGAACTGCACCTTAATGCTCAAATTGGAGACTACGAAGTGGACTATGTGGTCCTCGACCTGGGATCAAAAGTCAATGTTATGACGAAGCAAACTTGGGCATTGATGAGAAAACCTAAATTGATTTAATATCCTATTAGGATTCAGATGGCTAATCAGCAGGCGGTGAGCCCCTTTGGAAGACTAGAGCATGTCCATGTGGACATCGACGGGGTAAGAACATTTGCAGAATTCGAAGTGATTGAAATTGTTGATGATAGTTGTCCCTATCCTGTGTTGTTGGGTATTGATTGGGCTTTCAACAATTTGATTGTTGTTGACCTAAAAAAATATAAGAATGACATTTGAGGGTGATGGCCTTAGGTTCATTACACCCCTTGATCCTGATGAAGGTCGCAGATACACAGAACCTATAAGGGAAGAAGACTGTGCCTATGAGCTAGAGAACATTTATAAACTGATAGCAGGACATCAAGATTATATTAATCCTAGAACATATGGAAATATAAGTTGGCAAAGTGAGAGTGCATGCTCGTCAGATTCAGAAGAAGCATTGGAAAATTGGCATAACAAAATATATGAAGTCTCTACATGGAGGTGTGCCAGATTGACCAAGGCAATTCGTTGGATTGGCACATAAGTAAGTAATATTCCTACGTTTGATGGCTTGAATAATCTAGAGACGTTTATACTAGAATTTGAGAGAATTGTACCAGTACAATAGAGGATGTTGGCACCAGATGAAGCCTTGAAAGCAACACCATCTAGATGGTGGGGAACACATAAGAAGAAAATCATGGAGTGGGNAGAAACATTCCCAAAGAATAATGGGTACATAAGTTCATTAACACCTTAGATACTATGCCTATCAACTGGTATCTTCAAGAAGAACTGTGCTTAGCCACTACAGATTGGTATGATATGACCCAAAACTTTATAGCTACGTTCCTATTTGAAATTCAGTACCCCACAATAGATCAGGCTTTACAAATTACAAGACAGAAGGTCTTTGAGGAAGTATCTAACCCCCCTTTTGAACAAGAAGAATATGAATGGACTACACCTTTTCAACGGTTACAAGATTGTTATAATATTAATACTGATGAAGATGATGATCCTAAGAATGTGAACATTTCAGAAACTAAAGGACAAAGAGATATAGAAGGGCCAGGGATTGAATTACCTTTTGTAGGGCAGCCTATTAAAATTAAGAAAGTTAACATTGGAACACAGCAAGCACCTAAGTTAGAAAATGTTGGAGACTACTGGGATGATGCTACTATTAGTGAGATTACAGAACTATTGCATGAGTACCAGGACTTGTTTCCAACCAAGTTCATAGACATGAAGGGCCCATGGGAGAAATGAAGATCCCTTTGAGAGAAGATGCAAGACCTATCAAGCAGAGGCCTTACAGACTGAATCCCAAGTATAAGCAGAAAGTTAAGATTGAATTAGATAGAATGTTGGAAGTAGGAATCATAGAACCAGTTGGAGAGTCTGAATGGATCAGCCCTATGGTAGTCCAAGATAAAAATTCAGAAGAAATCGGAATCTGTGTAGATCTAAGGAAATTGAATGATGCATGTTTACATGATCCATTTCCTACACCTTTTACTACTGAAGTTCTAGATAATGTAGGTGGACAAGAAGTTTATTCATTCATAGATGGATTTTTAAGCTATCACCGAATCGAAATTGCTAAGGAGGCCAGACATAAGACCACATTTGCAACAGAATGGGGTTCTTTTCAGTACACTGTGATGCCTTTTGGGTTGAAGAATGCACCAGCCATATTTTCCAGGGTGGTGGTAGAAGCATTTAAGGATTTTTTACAAAAGTTTTTGGAGGCATACTTTGATGACTGGACCATTTTTAGTCTACTGAAAGATCATATTGAATGTCTGAGATTAATGCTAGATAAGTGCAAGCAATGTTAGATTGCCCTGAACATGAAGAAGTGTATTTTATTTTCACCTTTTGGGGTGTTGTTAGGACACATTGTGTGTAATCAGGGGTTGTTGGTAGATCCTTCTAAGATTGCTATCATTGTTGATCTACCTCCTCCTACTTCGATTAGACAATTGCACACTACATCGGGACACATTGGGTATTATAGGAAGTTTATTAAGGGTTATGCGCAGATAACAACACCCATGGAGAAGTTATTAAAGAAGGATAGTAAGTTTCAATGGACAAAAGAATGTCAGCAAATCTTCGACACACTAAAGCAGAAAATGGGCACTGCGCCTATCTTGGTTTTTCCATATTGGAGTAAGGAGTTCAATTTTCATGTCAATGCTTCATCCATTGCATTAAGATCAGTCTTGGAAACACCAGGAGCAGGAGATATTGACCACCCTATAGCCTTTGCTAGCAAGAAGCTTTCTACATCTGAAAGGAATTATACTACCACTGAAAGAGAAGGTTTAACTATGGTATATGCACTACAAAATTTTAGACACTACTTGTTGGGAGGACATTTTATGATGTTTATTGATCATTCTGCATTGAAGTACTTAGTCAACAAGCCAGTGTTGGGGGGAAGAATATGAAAATGGCTACTATTATTCCAAGAGTATGACTTTGATATCGTGGTCAAGCCAGGAAGAATGAATAAAGGACCTGATCACTTATCCAGGTTAGAACATGGCGAGGAACCCACCAGCTTGGATGATACACTACCATATGCACAATTGTTATCCATCAGAAAATTTGATGATCACTTTGTCGAAATAGTCCAGTTCTTGTCCACAGGAATAACCCCTCACGAGTACATAGTTATTCAGAAGAAATAGTTGGTAGTCTGCACTGCATATTTTCAACTTATAGTTGGACAATTATATAAGATGGGACCAGATGAGATCTTAAGAAGATCTATTATGGAGTCTGAATAACCATTGATCCTTACAGAAGCACATGAATTCATTGCAGGAGGCCATTATGCAGGGAAAGTAACAACGCAGAAGGTTCTCAGAGCTGGCCTCTTGTGGCCCACTTTACACAAAGATGCTAAGGAATACTACAAAGTCTGCAATATATGTCAAAGAATAGGGAAGCCATCCAGAAGGGATGAGATGCCTTTATCACCTCAACTAACTTTACAAGCATTTGAGAAATGAGCTATTGACTATCTGGGACCTATCAACCCACAGGGAAGCGCAGAGGAGCTCGATACATTATCACTGCTACATAATATTTGACTAGATGGGCAGAAGCAAGAGCAGTTAAGGATTGTAGTGCAACTACAACTGCGTGGTTTATCTTTGATGATATCATAACCAGATTTGGATGCCCAAAGATCCTTATGAGTGATCAAGGCACACACTTCATCAACAAAACTATTGAAGCCTTGACTCAGGAGTTCAAAGTTCACCATCAGAAGAGAAATCCATACCACCCACAGGCGAATGGTATAGTCGAAGCCTTCAATAAGATCTTGGAGACAATGCTTACTACGATTTGCAGTGTTAACATAGATGATTGGGATTTGAGGATTCCAGCAGTGTTATGGGCTTATAGAACTACTTGCAAAAAGTTAACCACACCGACTCCCTTTAAGTTATTATATGGCTTGGAAGCAGTGGTACATTCCTAGTTTAAGAATTGCAACATTTACAGGTATGGATGACACCGATGTTGTTCAAGACAGGCTCATGCAGTTGATGGAACTAGAGGAAGATAGGTTCATTGCAGGATTTCATCAGCATGTACAAAAAGAACAAGAAAAGTCTTACCACGACAAACATATCAAGAGGAAAGCATTCAAACAAGGAGATTTGGTACTTTTATACGACAGCAAGTTCATGAAGCATCCAAGAAAGTTCAGGACACACTGGCTTGGTCCATTCGAGGTTGCCTATGTTACAGAGGGTGGAGCTGCACAGTTGAAGACCCTTAATGGAGAATGGAAGGATGGTTTAGTGAATGGGAGCCAGTTGAAGTTGTATTGTGACAACCAGCTGCCCTGCATCTCTCAGTAAAAGAAAAGGAAGAAGGGTCTAGGTACCAGGTGCAGTTGAAATGGGGTACCAGACACACAAAAGAAAATTTTCACATGATAGGGAGACAGAGCAGAAAGAACAGGTTGCTTCGCGCAGTCTGCAGTCGAAGTAATACAGGAGGTTCAACCCTACAGTGACTCGGGACAAGTCACATATGAGTGTTGGGGGTCTGTTGGCCCTTGGTCATGTATTAAGGAAGAAAGAAAAGGTTAAAGAAGAATACAGACAAGGTATGAAGAGCGTGGAAGGCACACAAACTGAGGAGGGGCGAAGTGGTTAAAGAAGCAGAAAAGAAGGAGCGAAGTAAAGGAAAGAAAGTCATTGGAAGAGAAGTTCTAGGAAGACAAAGCAGAAGGGAAGATGAATCGTGGACAAGTCAGCAAGCGAAAGACGACACTAATAGGTTCTTTGGAGCACCTCACGAAGAAGAAGGAAGAACATGTTGGCGAAGTCCTCAAAATGTTGGCTATGTGGACCTAAGGTTTTGGACCTAGGGTTTTGGCACCTAGGATTCAATCTAGGATTGTTTAAGAGTCATGGAATGTATAAAAAGAGGTCTAGAAGAGTGGAGAGGCATTGGTGATAGCAATATTGAGATACAGAAGTGTTTTTGTTGTAGAGCATTCTTGTATTCTGGATCTTCAGCTAAGTGCGAAGATCGATCTTGCAGTTGGGTGCGCAGGGGTGGGAGATAACGAGGAGAGATAGAGAAGGATTTGCAGCTAAGTGTGCAGATAGAAATGTATGTTTTCATCTATTATATCAAGAAACATAGTTCTATGGACATATCCCTAGGGAGAAGGTGAACCACATAAATCTTGTTGTTCTTTGTGGTTGATGTTTTGTTATTTGTTATTTGTTATACTTTTATTGCATGGTTGTTTTCACTATTAAAGATAGGAGACCTAAACTAACTTCGTGAAGCTAAGTATAAGACTGTTAAAGAATCTCTAGGTTATATTGCGCTGTTGTTCTGGAATAATTTTGCATTTTCCCTGGTTGTAGACACCTGTATCCTGCAATCCCCCTTATTGCTACTTCGGGTAAGACTTCATCTGCTTCGCAGGTGTTGCCGAAAGGGCCAATAGTTAGGGATTGTTGGTACGTTTTTAGAGTTGAACCCTGGGTCTGCCCCTGTGCCAACACTATGCAAGTAGAGTATCTGTATCGTTTTAAAGATTTTTGAAATTTTGTATGTACATGTGCATATAATTCACAAAGGACAGTGCATAAATAAGGGGGAGGGGAATGTAATGTCCCTAGTCCGAACCCTTTGTAATTGTACATATAGGTTGGTGAGACGTGGTATCAATTCTAAATGTAATTGTGCATTTAGGTTAGTGATTCGTTAACACTAAGTTTTGTTGTTGCACGCACCTGAGTAGTGCATGGAGAATTGCTATCAAAGACAAGGTGCGCACATTTCATAGTGTTTTTTGCACCTGGGTAAGTGTGTGTGGTTTCACATCAAATAAAGGGTGCACACATTTCATAGTGTTGCATGCACTTGGGTAAGTGTGCGGGAATAAACCTAGGGTTGTGCATCGAGCCGAGTTATATATGTGTGTGTGTGTGTGTGTGTGTGTGTGAAACACACCCAGACCCCTAAGTACCTTTTTAAGGGATGGGGTATTAAATTTTCTCTCTAGAGGCTACCATAAAATTCTTCTCATCAAGATCTTTCCAACGACCATAACCATGCTCAGAACTGAGCTCTAGATCAAAAGTTATTGTCTCCCAAAGTTTATGGACTTTCATTTATTGAGTTCATCTTTAGTGCCACATGGCAACCACGTGGTTCCCCATCACTTGCGTCGTCTGAATTGGAGATGATGTGGCATCTGTCACCTAGAACACATGTTCAGATTCTAAAAGCTTAGAGTGTGAATCCCTGAACGTGATAAGGTTATACAAATATTTTATAACATTAAATATTCTCCTTTTCAATGTTTGGCCATCTGAAAAATGCAAAGGACATGCACAATTTGGGTATAATATAATTGATTGCATTGAAAAGCACCCAAATTATTTTATGACGTGCTTAAATCCATCGTAATGCACCCAAGTTGCATTATAATATCTTTTATTATATTATCAATAAGGCACATGGGGATTTCGGACCCCAAATTCCACACACAACTCATGTGCTCCTTTCCCATATCTTTGACGACTAAACTCAAAAAAGGATAATTTTTAATATTATAAAATATAAGTGTAACCTTATATTACTCAAGCCATTGCACTCTGAGTTCTTCAGAGTCAAATTGTGCATACCATTCGCATTTGTCCAACGACCAAACTCCGAAAAGGGTGATATTTAATGTTATAAAATATTTATATAGCCTTATCACATTAAGGCCTTCACACTCCAAGATTTTAGAATCTGAATGTGTGTGCTCCTCTTGTTTGTCCGACAACTAATCGCAAAAGAGAAGCTATTAATATCATAATATATTTAAACTTTATAACCTTATGTCATCAGTCTGAGATCTTCGGACTTTATTTGTGTGCTCATGGCATCATAACCTGTATAGGCATTTGTTGAAGTTACTAAGACAACTGAGAGGGGGGGGGGTGAATCAGTTGTTACTGTGCTTAAACAATTTTAACAATAAATACATTTTTAATCTTTCTTCAAGTGATCATCAACATTATACAGCATATGAACAATAAAATGAGCATCAGTCACACATAAGGTATACACAGAGATAGATTTTTCACAAGGAAACCCATAAAGGGAGAAAACCTCTCCTTCTTCGAAACGATAGGCAGTCTTTTAAGTTCTGTACATCATCTTTAATTGAGCACCAACTCAATGTGAGGCTGCTACCTCTGTTTTACAAGCTGCAACTTGTTTGAGAGCACCAACTCTCTGGTTTCTCTAGCACCCACTAGAAGGAAGCACCAACTCCCTTAATTTTCCAGCACCAACTGGATGGAAGCACCAACTTCCAGTTACACAGGCTCCAACCTGTATAACAGAGAACACTTGTTCTCCCTTGCACCACCCTGCCACCCTGGTTTCTCTGGCTGCAACCAGATGGAAGATACAACTCCCTGTGTTCAAGCTCCCACTTGAACCTCTGAGGAAAACAGTCCTCCCTAGCACCTCCCAACCACCCTGGAATATAAATGATTAATTAAACAAGAAACTATACAGATAAATCGATTCTTACCAATTCTTCTTTGTTCTGTAAGTCTGGTCTTATTCTAACTGTTATGTAATTCTTCTCTTCCTTTGTCTATTCTGCAAGTCTGCTCTACTTCAACTTGTTATGTCATTCTGCTCTGCTTCATCTTGCTCTGTCATTCAACTTTGCTTCAAATCTTTTCCTCATCTGTTACTCTTCTCTAAGTTTTATCTCACACTGTGCATTTTTTCAATCTCACACTGCACATATTTTTGGTCTCACACTGCGCATCCTCTGATTTCCCCTTTCTTATTGTTTAATTCATTTTTCCATCCAGAACAACCAACCATGCACAGTCTGTCTCATTTTCTTTTATACACACACCTATAGCGGTTCACCTTCGCATCTCCTTAGGCAAAAGAAAGACAACCGTTCGAGCAACTGAAACGCCAACCAATTGGCAATCACGAGTTTGTTTTGCTAACAGATTCGTAACTGGGGAGTTAACTGTGAGAGAGAATAGTAACCCTCCGATCATATTCCAGTTTATCTGCTCCGTTGGATGAAATTTATTCACATTGCCTTTAAATCGAGTTTCGACATTTCGGCAATCCTGTGGCCGAGTGTCTTGACACTTCATGTCGCAAACTCCGAAGTTCTGATACAGAGATTTTCTGCACTAGCTCCTTCCCCAATATGACCAAGGTCATGACCAAGCTCTTATGCATAAAGCGCTTTCGCAATTTCGCATTTCGTGAATTCGGATTGTTGGGATCTCACGAACTTATGACTTTTATTGACCCTGATCGACGGTCCACGATATCAATGAATCGACGGTCCAGATTTCATCACGAATTCGCATCTCGCGGTTTCTTGGATGGATATTTTCGTCGCTCAAAGTCACGATAGACGAAACTCTGAAATGGAGCTCAGATCCATGGTCCACGTTCTTTGGCGTATTGACGGTCCAGATCTCATATCGCGATCTCGCATCTCGCGAGTTCTTGGATGGAGATTTTTGTCGCTCAAAGTCATGATAGATGAAACTCTGAAATGAAGATCAGATCCACGGTCCACGTTCTTTGGCTTATTGACGGTCCAGATCTCATATCCCGATCTCGCATCTCGCGAGTTCTTGGATGAATATTTTCATCGCTCAAAGTCGCGATAGGCGAAACTCCGAAATGAAGCTCAAATCCACGGTCCACGTTCTTTGGCATATTGATGGTCCAGATCTCATATCACGATCTCGCATCTCGCGAGTTTCCACCCCATGGTTCGTTGACTCCAAGTCAATGAAATTCTGATCGCTTGCCACATTTTCTATAATTCGACAGTCCAGAACTGATCTTGATTCAACGGCTGCGATTGAATCGCGATTTCGGCATTCTTGTTGCAATGTTTCTTGCCTCTCCAAGTCGCGATTCGTGAAACTCCGAAATGGAGTTGAGAACAACGGTCTAGATCTGATCTTGATTCAACGACTGCAATTGAATCATGATTTCGACATTCTTGTTGCAATGTTTCTTGCCTCTCCAAGTCGCGATTTGCGAAACTCCGAAATGGAGTTGAGAACAACAGTCTAGATCTGATCTTGATTCAATGGCTATGATTAAATCGTGATTTTGGCATTCTTGTTGCAATGTTTCTTGCCTCTCCAATTCGTGATTCGTGAAACTCCGAAATGGAGTTGATAACAACGGTCTAGATCTAATCTTGATTTAACGGCTGCGATTAACTCACGATTTCGCATCTCGCGAACTTGCTTCACCTTGCACTTTTAAAGATCGTGCAGATTCTCCTGGATCCTACGATGGTCGATCCTCACACTCAGATCTAATGCCTGAAATCTATCCTCCATATCTGTGTGCTCTTCTTGTCTACATTAAGATCTGTCAGTCATTGGAAATTCTAAATTGTTGATCCAACGATCATTGTTGCTGCTCCTCCCCCATTATCACTGCGCTGCTGATCTTCCTGAACTTATCTTATGTTCCTGTTTTTCCATCGAAGCCATAAATGACAGGAATACTTTGATCTTGCCATCAATGACAAGAATACTCTGCCTGTTAAACATGCCAACCATCATCCTATGCCTTCTGTCTGAAAACATGCCAACAACAATCCCCTTCAACAATTGTTCAACATTTTCCTTTTTACATTAATAACATAAATATTTACACTACCTTCTTAGAAAAGGTTCAACATTTCCCAGATCCACACACGATTGATCTTTCCATAGTCTCTTAGCAAAAAATAATTATATTTACAAGATGGGGAAGCATGGGTGTTACAATATGTATATATATATGGATGTATATGTATTGAGGCCGAAGAGCCTGTGTGATTAAGAGGTTGGTGAGTTGGGACGCAAATAGGCCAGTGTGCCTATCCATGTATTATACTAAAGTTATTAATATTATCACATCGTTGCACGTAGACAGAAAAAGAAATGGGGGTTAAATCCATCGGAAAAGGGAAAAGGGGAGAGACTTAAGTGTTAGGGAATATTTTATAATATTTCCAAAAATGTGTACGTCATGGATAAAGTATTTTATCCTAAGTTCTTGGGGATGGGAATGAGTCACCAAGTGGCTAAAGCTATTGTTGAAGGTGACAAGTGTCGAGTTTAAGGAATGCAATATATATTGTTGAGCCTTAGTGTATTTGGGGAGATAGAACTCATTATGGGGAGGATTCACTTTCTCATGAGCAGAAGGGGGTCGGACGGTATGGAAAATCTGATTATTACCTTATCTGCAGAGAAAAGCATGTAAGTGTTTGATGTTTTTTAAACCGAGTTTTTTTTTCGAAGAGGCGGGTTGTCAAGCTCGTGAGCAGTGTCTCTGGGTGAGACATTTTTTGTTGAAGAGGCAGGTTTTCAGGCTCGTGAGCATACTCTCTAGGTGAGAGTTTTGATGGGAATTGTTCCCTAGTGCACTAGACATTAGTTGCAGGGATCAGAGAATTCATGTCTGTCATGTTGTTGGTAACCCTAGAAGGGAAGTGGGGAAACCGAGGGACAGTTGAGAAAAGTAGGGACACACTTCCTAGGGTGTGACAGGTGCATGGGGAATGAGACACTGTAGGATAGTTGCAACAACGAGCACCTTGGACTGAGAAATTCTATTGAGTATAAAACCTTAGCTTCTCACTAGGAACCCTTTTTCCCTGGTGGAGTTAAGCCCCAACTTAAGGGTGACCTGTTGCTAAAATATTATGAGAAACAAAGTCTATGGTTGGGAGGAACGTCTGAGTTATGCACCCAATTGGTGAATTTCATAAAAGATAAGTGTCTTTATGTGCTTGTCTCATTTTCTGTGTGCTTATTTAAATATGTTGTTATGGGTTAATTTTTGTATGTTGTCATATATAAGTAATTGTTGTTATTTTGTTTAATGTTTATTGCACATGTAAGTATGGTGTTGATAGAAAATAATTGTAGTTGTGCATGAGTATGACAAATGTTGATAGTTTTCATGTACGTTAACCTTATGATGTTAGTCATGAGTCTCCAAGGAAAGGTTTGAATGGTCGTTGGCACAAAGAATACTCGATGTGCACCAAAGGCTGGATTTTCTTTTGCGCACCTCGAAGCAGTTTGCGCGCACAAGGAGAATAGATTTGGCATGTGATGTGAGGATGGTTGCGCACACAATAGTGTTGCGTGATCAGTACACTAGTGCACAATTGTTTGAGTTACTTTTGTTGCTTAAAGTTGTGGATAAAAGAGAAATTTAGTGTGGCGTGACTCAACTTGAGGTTGAGCACATTACTTCAAGCAATACTACACAAACTTGTGATTGGAATAGAATTTGTGTAGTGGGTTTTTGGAGTAGCATTGTTCATTAGTATGTTGGTTAATGTTGCAGTTTGGTATCAGAGTATATTTTGGGATAATTGTGTGGCATAGCCCAACCTAGAAGGTTGGAGATGTTACATATTGGTATTAGAGCTATAAATAATGAGGAATTCTAGTAGCGGGACCCAGCTTGAGTGGCTAGGTACATTACAATTGTCAGCAACAAATTGTGGTTGACTGCAAGAGATTATATTAGCAAAACAAAAGGACAACAACAACATAAAGTACGGGATCTCAATATATTTCAATTGAAGACACATGACCGGGAGGTCATGAAAATTTTATGCCTTGGGAGTCTGATGCAGGAGAATATTCGACGAGTTCAACATCAATTGATCATCCCTAAGGGGGTATGGACATTTACTAAAGGAAAAGAGTTTTCCTTTACAACTATTGCAAATATTCTATAGTCTACACGTAGAAATCTAGAAGAATCTATATAAACGATGAGTCATTAGCTTCATAGTACTTGTCATGTAACAAGTCTACATTATTAAAAGATTTTGAGGATTTGAAATATCCTAGGGATGACTCATAGAGAGATTTTAGGATTGGGTTTCTATAGTTGGACATCAGTTATAACTTTCTCAGATTTAGTTAAAAGTCTGTTGATGTGCTAGAAGCTTATCTTCCACGATTATATAATGTAAGCATGCAGGTAGAAAAGGAGGTTGGCCAAACATAGTAAATCAAGCCATAGGAGTGTAGTGTTGTAGAGAGACTTATGGTTAGAAATGTATGTACATAATTTAATTGAATAAATTAGAATTCATGTCATCATTTTGTAGAAATTGTCTCGGTGTGAATGAATGGTATTAGGTTTATAATTATGTGGCCAAAATTACAAATCATGGAGCATTGTTATATGTGAATCTCTTCCTTATTAAATCGGTGGATCAATTGTAAGGGTTTGTAGATGTTTGTATGTCAAAGAGCGACCAAAACAACTATGGTTGATATTCGATCCCTCTGAATATGGGTGCATAAGTTGGGTTTTATTTTGACCGTTGGAATTCTCAGAGTTTAGCAGATGGAAATCATTAGTAGCTAGGTAATGAAATTTCCATAAATGAGCATGGTCTTCAGAAATAGGTAAAAATATTATGTCGTTCTATAATTTATTCTTTGTCTCTCACTTCTGCATACAAGATTCATTGGTGTGATCTCAGGAAAGGTCCATTTGGTCATTGATTCACCAATCATCAAATTGATAGTGCATGCATTTCGTTGGGGTTCGTTGTTTGCTTCTTGGTGAGAAATATGGTATGATATGATTCCATATTTTATTAAATCCGTTGGGTGCATATCAAGAAACGAATGCATGTGAGAGTTTATTTCCTCCAAAGGTTGTTTGTGTACATTTGGGGTTTAATAATTTGAGTTACAGAGATTTTACTTATGTACATATCACACTAAAAAAATTAGTTTGATTTTTAAAAAAGTCAAACTTGCATGAGCTGATGGTGAAAGGTCATTATTGAAGAATGGGGGATCGCAGGTATAGAGAGTAATTTTTTTGTTATATGACATAAATCCCCTGCATTTGTAAAAGAAGTGTAGAAACAATCCAAGAAGTGAGAATTGATGTTGGAAGACAAGAGAAAACACCCAGAGACCCTGAGTTTGTGGGTATAGTGTAGCTACAGAAACAAGGAAGTCAATATGGTATCAACGCATGGGTCTAGAGATGAGTAGAATTGAAACATGGGCAATGTTTTGCTAAATCCATTGGCAAGTTAAATTCCAGTAGTACCTCAACAATTCTAGTAGTATTTAATGTTCATGTAATACTATTGTTTAAGTTCAATTACATGAAATATGTTTCCGGTAACACTTGGGTCTTAGAGGATAGAGGAAATGGGATTTGTGTTTACATGTTTAAAACGATTCCCATGTATGACCAATAAACAATTGAATTGTTTTTTAGCATGAATTAAGTGTTATTCATGCCTAAGGAAAGTCAAACAGAATGCGCCCAACTGAATATTATCTTGGGATTATGATCAGTTTCCTATAGATAGAGGTTTTGACACAATTGAAGAAGGTTCTTAAATGAAAAAAAAGGCTAAGTGGAGTTTATATGTACTCAAGTGTTACTGGATATCAGAACAATAATGTTGGTGTCATCCTTTTTAAATAATATCCTATAAAATCAAAATGACCTAAAAAGAATTCCATATAGAGGTCATCTGGCCCTAGAATTTTGTCCTTCTGGAAACTTTGGAGAGTACCAAGCAACTCTTCATTCCCCGCTTCCTCCATCAATGCCTGATTGTCATCAAGAGTGACAAAGCTTGGAAATGATTTTGACATTTTTAATACCTCTACTATAGTGGCACAAGAGTCTTCTTTGAAGAGGGTTGAGAAGTAGTTTACACCCTTTGTTGCTATAATTTGAAATTTTATGCCCATGTACCATCTTCCTTTTCAATTCTCCAAACTGAATTAATGATTTTTCTATGATTGGAAAATCTGTGAAAGAATTTTGCATTTTTGTCTCCTACCTGAAGCCATAAATCTCTACTTTTAAGTTGACATTCTTTCTCTTTCTCCAGGTGGATTTTCCTTTTTTTTCCCTCCAACAATTTGACCTTTGATTTATGTTCCTCTATTAAAAATATAAAGCATTCATTATTATATAGAGTTTCCAAAGCTTTCTCTACTTCCTTGAGGGTATTTTCATC